>JBAIZL010000001.1:164906397-164921397 GCA_036971475.1 Prosapia bicincta
ATCTCCAAGCAGAAGACACTGATGAAGATCGGCACATAGCGATCGAAAACGTTCTGTCTCAGTAAGTTTTAACAAATTTACTGAATTCAATGTTCGGATAGTCATAAACTATTGTTTAAGTGATTAATAATAACATGATAATAAGAAACACAATAATTAACATTGGAGTTATGTTTTCTATTCCGTGGTTATGGATTCTGAAAATTATATTTTAAGGTTGATTTCTAATGTGATCTACAAACATATATAGCAATAATATAATAACCGATTATTTTTTCCTGATGCAGATAATAATATATATTGACCAAAATATAGTTTTGAAACTTAATTCATAATGAAATATTCACAATAAGCAATATAAAGAAAGTGTTCAAAAGATCGTTAATAAATACTCAGTGAAGAGTCAGTTTCTGATTAAAAGTTTGTTAAAATATTTGTGTATGAAATTAGTGCTTTGCCTAGAAAGAACTGACCATTCAGTTTTGAAGAAAACAATAGATTAGATGATTCAACCTAATAATGTACTGAAATACTCTTTAATTAGTAATGAGATCATAAAGTCATAACTTCAAGTCAAAATCAAATCAGATTTTTAATTATTAGTTTTCATTGCTAATTTTGTTGTTTTATTCTGTGTTGTTTAAAAGCAGTATAAAAATATATGCCTGAACTTAAGGACAGGTGTATTTTCCAAGTTCTATTTGCCCATGAAAATCTTGTATAATCTGAATAAATTTATTAACAGATATCTCCATTGGTGAAACCAGAAAACGCAGATCTGAGCACCAGGATTCAGTGGGGACTTTGTGTACCAGTTCATTATATGTGTCAAGCCACCATGCCAGATTGCCGTACAGACAAGTATCGTAATTGGTACCCTTTCACATTTTTCATCTCTATGATTTGGATCTCATTTTATTCATACATTATGGTCTGGATGATTACAGTTATTGGTAAATTATTCTAATTAACTTCTTCAGAATGTAACAGTAGGAGTATAGAATAAGAATATTGGCTTCATATTGAAAAAGTATTTATATATATTAGAAGAGTTAAAAATAATATATATATATATATATATATATATATATATATATATATATATATATATATATATAATACGTTTTCTTGTTTAATAATTTAAAACAACATAGGTTATTCAAATACAAGAATATTTATTATTCTTGACAAATATTTATTTATTTACTAATATTTATTTATTTCTTGACGAATATTTATTTATTAACTGTTGACAAACTTAATTATAATACTTTTAATAAACAAAATAATAATTTAATTTGCAATAGTAATAATAATACAATATGGACTTCATTTTTATTTATAGGCCATGAGATAAAAAATATCACTAAATTATTTAAAACTACAAATATCAAAATTGCATACAAAACTAATAAGAAAATAATAAACATAATAAATAACAATAATAAAATAATTAATATGCATGAAAAAGGTGGTGTTTATAAATTAGATTGCGAAAACTGTAATAAAGCTTATATAGGTCAAACCAAGAAAAAATTAAAAGAAAGATATAAAGAACATTTGAATGGCTATATTAATCCAGAAATATATAAATCAAATTTTGCAAATTATTGTATTAATAATAAGCACCAATTTCTAAATATTGAAAATATGAAACTTATAAAAGAAATTAATAAGGGATTAAGAATGAATATATATGAAGCATTCGAAATATATAAATACAATAATAATAACAAATTAATAAAAGAACAAATACAAATACATTCTAAACTTGATACTGTATTCAATGTCTATAATGTTACAGCAACAAAATAAATTTGGCAATTTGTATAAATTTAGCAACAATTCTATTTCTAATTTAACATATGTTTCAGGCCTATAGCTTACATTATTGTAATTTTCATTCCTGATGATATTGGTACTCTTTACCAACGAAAAGCTTTGGATATAAATTAATAAATATTCTTGTATTTGAATAACCTATGTTGTTTTAATATATATATATATATATATATATATATATATATATATATATATATATATATATATATATATATATATATATATATTTGTATTGACTACATTGTATTTTTGACTAGAAGAAAATTAGGAATATACTAAGGTAGAAAAACACACCCCCATATACAATTCAACAAACAATGCCTAATTCATAACATAACACCCACATACACGAAAATGTGTAAAGAAGTTCTAATGGCCACAGAAAACATAAACAAAGAACTAGATACCATTGAATATTTAGCATGCACAAATGAATACAACACCACAATAATAGACAAACCATGGCACAATATTCAAAAAAACGCTAGAATTAACACTACAGACAGGAAAAACAAATACATCACAATACCATACATAAACAGAACATGAAATAAAATACTCCACATATTTCAAGAAACAGGATACAAGATAGCATACAAAACTAATAACAATTTACAATACAAAATACAACACAACACCAACAACAAAAATACACTACAAGCACCATGCGTATACAAATTAAACTGCACATACTGCAACACATTCTACATTGGGCTAAGCTTCAAACAATGAATCGAGGAACACAAAAAAGCATCAACTCAGCATTTTACAATCAGATAAAACACACAGGACACAAATACACAGACATTTACCATTACCTAGAAATCTTACACAATAACAAATAAAGCCACACCTTAACACACTAGAACAGTATAAAATTTATAATCACACAAAAACACAAAATGCAAACATATTAAATGAAGAAACCCAATACAAATCACACTCTTTGAAATTATCAAAAGCCTGCCTGTAAAACTGTCCCCATTTAACATAACTACAACTCCAAGCCGAAGACACTGATGAAGATCTCCATGGAGCGATAGAAAATGTTCGGTATCAGTAAGTTTTTAAAAATTTACAAAATATAAAGCGTGGATAGTCATGAACTAATATATGAGTGATTAAATACTAGGGTAATTCATAAAATAAGGTTCCCTATGCTGCTATGAAAGAATACGTCAAGGAAGGAGAAATCTGGTAACAGTTACTGTAACGTCTTACTTATCAACCCCCCTCTCTTGGTCCCCACCACTCCCTCTCGCTACATTGCTCAATGCCGGGCTATCTGCCTTTGACGCTATTGCTATTACCACCAGTTGCGAAATTCAGGTGTGATATTTTTTAAATGCAAAAAGGATTTTGCCTATTGACATTTATCATCAGTTAATCGGTGTTTATGGGGAAAAGTGTATATAACTGTTTAACATGTTTGCAAATGGTGTAGAGAATTCAGTGAAGGCTACACAAAAATTCATGATGAAAACCGGAGTGGAAGGCCTTCACTTTCAGACGGAATTGTTGATAAAGTTGAAAGAATATTGATTGAAGATCAGAGAGTCTTCATTATCGAACTGGCTTTGTGTATTCCTGAGACTTCCAACACCACAATTCATAAGATTTTAACAAAAAAATCAGGCTATCACAAAGTGTGTGTGCGGTGTGTGTACGAATACTTACAGGAAACCACAAACAGCAACATGTCGAGTGTACCCAGCAGTTTTTGCAACAATGTGAAGACAACAAAAAAAAATTCTTGGATGCCATTGTTACAGGCGATGAAACATGGATGTTTAACTTTATTCCCGAAACCAAACAGCAATCACGTGAATGGCATCACTCAACTTCACTGAAGTCGAAGAAGTTTAAACAAAAACCCAGTCTGTTGGGAAAGTCATGGCCAACGTCTTTTGGGAGAGGAAGGGCCTGCTGTTAATAGACTTTTTGCCTTTTGTAACAATAGCTAACTCAAACAGATATTGTGATACATTAGGAAAACTGAGACGCTCAATCCAGAACCGCCGGAGAGGAAGATTGTCCAGTGGTGTGAGGCTTATCCATGACAACGCTCGACCTCATGTCTCACATCAAACTCAAGAACTGCTGACAGTTTTTGGCTGGACTGTTGTGCCCCCTCCCCACAGTTTGATCTCACCTTACACACATCAAAATCTGTTTTTTTAAAATTATAACTGCATGCCAACAAATATTGTCTTAAGCAAGACAAAATATTACTTATCTTTGAGAGTAAGTATAGTTACATGCCAGAATAAAGTCAGTATTTACTAATCAGTTTTTTACTCTAAATTTGTTAGGTTTTTGAATGGTTTAGAATATGAATAATGTTTAATCTTTCCCCAGTTATATTTGATTCAACTGTTAACACATTGTGTGTGGAAGGGTTAATTACAAACCATACATAAGTAAATGCAAAATGGCTAAGACAGTTTTATTTTGCCTCTACGTTATGCCAGTTGTCATGATAAGTAATATATATATTGGGTGTATGTGTCTGAGGTGCATTTGTTAACAAGCTTTCAGTAGTGCTTCCAGGAAAGTCTTATCTTTTCTCTAGGTCAAATATCAGAGCTTCAGACTCATTGGATAACTGAAAATATTTATTTATAAACTCACTAAGGCTGATAATGTTATTTGTCCTAATGATAAATTATAGTGATTGTTGTTGCTTTCTGCTTGATTAGTCCAAATCCATATCTCTATCAGCTGGGACATGACCAAGCCCTGTACCTTCCATCACTATGTTATCTTCTAATTATCAATATTAAATATCGTGTTTATGTAGTAGAGTAATTGTGAACAATTGTAAATCATTTATTCCCATTTTTATATATTTTTAATATTTTATAGAAGTTAATAATAATAATTTATTGCTCTTCTGTGAACAACAATTTTTTATATTTTATTTTTGTACTTTTTATATGTCTTTAGATGTAACAATATCGGATATTGGAAGTAATAGTGAAGATAAATATGGAAGTGATTTCAACATTAGTTTCAATTCTGAATTTTCACATATTCTATCTATCCAGATAAACCTAGATTGTGAGCAGATAAATCTTTCAATACATTTCACAAAAATTTACAACTGAATTACTAAAAAAATTATATATTTTACTGTAAGTAATGTAAACTCAGTTTTTGTAATGGTTCATAGCATGAATATTATTCAACCTGCAAACACAAAATACATAGTGAGTAATTTTTTAGTGAATTATAACCTAACTTAAATCACATCACAAAACCCAAAAATGCACTTTTCTAAAGCACTTTTATTTGGTATTAAAGTTATTTTTGTTTAAATTAGAACCTAACAAGCTCAAAGTTTCATAAAAAGACATTTAAATGCCTCCAATACTCTGGATGCCTTCATAAATTCACACCTGCATTGAATATGTTTCATGTATTATAATTTCAAAATAATATAACATAGATAGGACAAATATTTGAAAATAATGATAGATTTTGACATTTTAAAATGTTTTATAATGATTTTAATTAACTTTATTAGAAATAATAAGCGATGATAATTAAATAAGCCTTAATAATTCATTTGTAAGAGAATCAACCAAAATAGAGAAGAAAAGGTAGATTGAGAGGGCAAAATCAGTTAAAATATCTTTAAGCACCACTTTTGATACAATAGACACAAGTCAACTACCATTGCTTATTTTTATATTCACACCAATTCTAAGAGACTACAAGTCGTTGAAAAGATATCGCCTGATGACTACAAGTGTACATTTGCCTTGCGAAAGGGGCTCATAATGACAACCTGGTATCATCATAATCAGGGAACATGCGAGTGGAACCTTAGCACTTTAATTTTTTCATTATTATCCAATTTACATGAAATATTTTATATAGTTGAAAACAGCTTCTATTTTGTTTCTTAACTCATAAAAGTTTTAATTTATTAAACATACACTGAGGAATCTACGTATATTACCTCTCACTATCACAAATTTAAAAAAATTAACTTCAATTGTATCTATTCTATATCTCATTATTCTTCAAAATCAGTCTCTGTATATTGAGTTATGTCTGATTATCTTATGCTGATTGAATAACTAAAGGATCAATTTCATTGTTGGAAAAAATTCTGTATTTCTGTTTTATCAAGGGTACTCGGGAACTTTATGACAGCCTATGTTAATATTAAGAACATTTTCTCAGCTCTAGAGAAACTTGCAGCATTGAAATTTCAACCAATGCTTTGTAAAGCCATTGTCTAAAACTTCATGAATTAATATTTGAAGAATATAGTCTAGGTAATTAACAAAAATTTCAAAATATGTTCAAAACTGTCTAAAATTTTATGTATACAGTATTTATATGCTAAATAAGTTAATATGCAAAACTTTGATAATATTCCTCCTTAAAAAGTTGCATATGCACTTGGTAATGGTTTCGTGAAAATTTCATTACTTTACTTTGAACTGTTTAGAAGAAATTGTTCTTTAGTAAAACCTGAAAAACTAAGTATGTGTTCAGTACATTCCAGTTTCATACTGTGAATAGTTAATGTAATCATCTTTAAGCTTCCTTTTTTAAAAATCTTCTCTCACTCCTTACTTTTCTTTCGAAATTAGAAACTGATTTCACAAAATTTTTTATTCTGATTTTTTCCAGTTCCTTCATGGCAGAAACCAAATAATATCCAGGTTTCATACCCATGTTTTCCAATATTCCACATTATACCACATGTTCCTTATTAAAACTGGTTTCAACACCATATACTCTTAGCTGCAAAGTTTTTGGTACAACAAAAACATTTTGTTGGAACTTTGGTCCATAAAACACTGTTCTCGGACTCGAAATTTTGCGTCTTTCCATCTGCTAGATCTCTGAATATTGGTTTGACTACTGCTGATAACGGTTGAATAAGTATTATTTTCGAGATTATAGACATGCTTACAAAGAGAATAAAGCAGGATATTGAACGTAGTGCCAATATTAAGAGAATAAATTTCTCAAACTCCATACCTGAAAACTCAGAATTTCCTTGTCAAGTTTAAGGATATGAAAAAGATTATATTCAAGTATGATCATTCATTATAAGTATTTCAAAATATCAGAAGAAAATTTATAGTATTTGATACCTTGAATCTAAAACTACAAATGAGTTGTTAGGCAAATTAAATTATAGATATGTTGTACAGGTCATCTTAGTTATGTCAAGGACGTTATGTGGTGTACTTTGAACAGAAAAGATAGGGTTATGAATAACATTATATAATTATATTATCACTATCAATAATAGTGTTTGGTCAAAGTGTTGTGTAGAGAAGATAAATAAGCAAAGAATAAAAACTGTATTTAATATTGATTCTTGATAATACTAAGCGCCTCGATAAAATTGTTTTTGTCCTTATCAAGACAACACAGTTACTAAAGTAAAACAATTTTACTTTAAGAGTGGCTATTAGTGTATACAATTTGTAATATGAAATAAAAACATTTAGCTAAAGTGAAAATGCAATAAATAACAAATGTTTTCATTTTTACTATAGTTCATTTGTTAATTTTTCACGATCTTTAGCATCTGCCACTAGTTCACACTTTAATATACTCATATATATTAGGTGTGCATAAACACTAGTTAATTTTAAGGCATATGTTCTGTAAAGACAAGCATCTTGGGAATTGTATTCCATAATTAACTCAGATCACAATGATCCTGACAATAGGACACATCTTCCAAAACAGCTGGCGTCATTAGGCAAAAAGTAAGTGCCACAATAAACAGGCACATAGTAGACTACAGACATGAATCTTTACCGAGGATAAAGAACAACTAAGTTACATATTTAGTTCCTTAAATGTTTATTTCAAACACTTCCTCATTTTCCATCTCAATACAGTTAATGTTATTTATATGTAGTAAACTATTATTAAATGAAACACACACCTCTTAGAATTCCCTTTTATAACTAGATATTAAAGAATCGTGTGACACATTACTACAACCCTTAATCAAATTTTAAACACACTAGCATTCAAATTATTTATGTACAATAAGGTGATTTGTGTAAGATAGATTAACAATGCAAGAATTCATTCAAAGTGAAAGCTATACTTATTTTTAAAAAAGTAAGTGGTTGTATAAGTCTGTATGCAACAAGACAAACTGTTTAATTGAAAACGAGATCTTCACCAAAGGTTCTAGCGATGGTGGTTTTTAATATTCTTTTGGAGAAGAAGATGAAGATGAAATTCTGGCTAGTGTTACAAAGGAGTTAATCCAATCTCTGAATGTCAATCTGGAATGCCTCAAAAAACTGGGAAGTACCCTCATTTCCTGGGAATCACTCCCTTGGAAAAAACCTGGACTAAGAGGAAAAGAGAACAAAATAATAACGTGAATCAAGAGGATAAGCTACTAAGGCTTGATAGAGAAACATTATTAGAGACAAATGGTGATTTTATTTTGATAACCATTCTAATATCCCGTGGTTCTGGGGAAGACTGTCTAAAAACATGTGGTGCATATAAGACACAAGACAAAAAATGAAGCTGTTGATCTGATCAATCCTGTTGATTACTTTAATGAGTTTTTCACTCAAATTATGAAGAAAATTCACTGTCATACTAATGAAGAGATTAATAGGAAGAGTCAACAAAAGCCTAAGCCACTCTAAATTGAAGGATATGACCTTGGTGGAATTAAGAGATCCGTTGGATATATATATATATCGTGATATTTCATGTTGTTCATTATTTTTCCATTGCACTGACTTTATGAAGTTATTATTATTACTTATAAATAATTTTTCCACCATTAAGTGCAATAATTTTACCTTATGTGATGAGGCACCTTTCGGTCAGGAGTGGCTCTAAGAGGGATTCGACAATGGTCAAGTGACCGAAAGGTGCCTCATCACATAAGGTAAAATTATTGCACTTAGTGGTGGGAAAATTATTTACAAGTAATAATAATAACTTTATACATATATATACATATATATATATATATATATATATATATATATATATATATATATATATATATATATATATATATATCATACAATGTGTTGTTGTATATCTCTCCAATTTTTCAAGGTAAAGAAGGATAGGAAACCTTTATCAAGATTTGAACTCTTTATAAAAGTTTGCTAATAATCTCATGCCCCTTAGATACTCGAAAGGCTTTAACTCTCAAATTTGCCAAACACAGTCCGAAAAAGTATCAGAAGAGCGTTGAGTAATCCTGATGCTAAACTTTCAGTACCACAAAAATTGATATTGAAGAAATGGTACTGTAGTTACTGTTTCAACAAAAATTATCCAAAATGATTTGTCACAAATAGAAGAAATCAAATTGTGGGACTACAATGACCTTGTACAATGATTTTGTAATTTTTATCTAGCAATTTTTCCTATTATTCACTTGTTTCGCACTTATTTGAGTTTGACTGTGCTATAATGATTCTTTTTATTTTCATTTTACTAGATTATGTATTAATATTACGAATAATTTGACATTTTTCCTTCAAATATTTTGTTTATTTTCAGTATGTTTTATATTTTCGACATTAAATTTCAAGCTTTTAATAAATAAGAAGTAGAAAGAAGATAGTTTGTGATTGTTTGTTTTGTTCTATGATTTTGATACCAAGAAAAGAAATTTGTAGTTCTTTGTGTTATAAGTCAAAAAAATATGGTATAGCCTACAATAGACTATCAAAGTGCCAATCTAATTGTAAAAGAGTCAATATAGTTACAATTTAATGTAGTGTGTTAGAAAAATTCAGTAAACTCTTAACCTAATAATCAATACTCAGCTCATCTAAGATAGCAAACATATTTTCAGTAAGTTTAAGTAGGAAATTAAATGATCCAAGTCTGAGAGATCTATAGATAGTGAAAAACAGTTTATGTTTCATGTTAGTACTATAGGGTAAACACCGGTTTCCTGAAGCAATGTTTAGAGCTTAAGTTTAGAGTAAAGGATTAATATAGATGCATCAGAAGAGTTGTGTGGACAAGAATTTTTCCAAGTTCAAAAAGTATAAAACAATCATGGTTAAAAAACAATCATCACACAGAAATTATCATAGTTAGAATAATTAATGATTTAAAAGTTAAGAATATATTCATTATTACCAATTTTAAATTTTTCTCAAATTGTATTTGAATGGTGTTCCTACATTATGATTTAAAGTCATATAATACAAAAGTAAAACAAATTAGACAAAATAAGTTATTAACTGCACTGAAAACTATACAGATCAATATACTGACATGCTAACCACCTATTTGGGATAGAAAACGTTCCCATGTGTCTGCAATTTTTCAAATATGTGCTTTGTTAATATAAAAGTATTGTAATAAAATAGTTTTTCATTCTATAAATACACAAGAATTTGTATTAAAATATATTTTGTATCGATATTTCTAATCTGTTATAAATTTTTGATTAAATCTTTGATATTTAACTTTTTTTAGGCAGCACTCTGGGAATACCAGACACAGTAATGGGTTTAACATTTGTAGCTGCTGGTGTCAGTGTGCCTGATGCCTTGTCAAGTTTGGCTGTTGTAAAAGAAGGTAAGGCAATGTATGATACAATACAATTATGTTCAAATCATAACAAATTGTAACCTGAATATGGCAATATTCTGGATTAATCCCTTTAACAATAGTTTATGACTACCCAAACTTTAAATTTTGTAAATTTGTGAAAACTTACAAATTTACAAAATTTAAAGTTTGGATAGTCATAAACTATTGTTAAAGTGATTAATTAAGATTCACCAAATGTAATGGACTACAAAAATTCAAGAATATTCTAGAATTATTCTTTTATTGTTGAATTAATTCTTGTTCATTGTGCAATATAACTACAACTGCAGTTTTGGCTTTAGTAAAGCCTATTTTTATAAAATATTTCTCTTGAGCTTCCTCTTCTTTATTTTCTTCATCTTCAACCAAAATAAACATTTGAAGATGATGAAAATAGAATAGGTTTATAGATTGACTCAGCATTTATACAAATATCATTACAGTGGTGGGTTGCATCTTAGAAAATAAGACAAAAATGTATTAAAAATTCAGAAGGAATTTAAACACCTACTTTAAGGTGTTCACTTAAGGTGGGTTACTTAACCTACTTAAGGTTTGCTCATTATAGTGGTATAGTAAAAACTTACCAACATTTAAAAACAATATAAAAATTTCCAATTTATGAAATAAAAATTTTGAGATGAGTGTTAATAAACAAATGTGCTTCTTACCTCCACAACCTTAAATAAGTTGTAAAGGAATTGTCGGACATTGAAAGCAGTCTGTTTACTTTATTTTTCACAAACCCCTGTCAGGAACCATATATTCAAAATAAACAATAGTTTTAAATGGAAGTAGCAAGGTTTTTGTTAAATTATTAGTTTTGTTTTGTTTTGTTTTAAGGTGTCCATTCAGTATTACAATTATTACTTCAAAAATTATTAACAAGTTAAACATATAAGAAATAATTATTTGTTTACCAATGTATTTGATGATGGTTAAACAAAAATATAATGTGCATCAGCAAAATTATTTGTTGAGTATGACTTAAAAAAAATGACAAGGAAGGAGGCTCAAATAATAACTATTCCAGGCAAGATACAGACTCCAACTAAGACAGTCCAATAATTAAAGATATTGATAAATTAAAAATATTGATAATAAAATTGATACAAATATTATTCAAAACTTGCCACCATAAGCAAAAGTGCACTTCATTCTGACAAGTACAGTAGCATGGAAATTATTCTAACTTAATTAAAAGTAACGTTCCCTAAAAACACTAGAACATGCAGAAATAAAATACATACACAAAACTTACAAATTAATCATTTATTAAGTCAGACGTGTTTCAATGACATAAACCATCACTAAAACACTTGTAAATATTTACAAGTGTTTTAGTGAAAACTAGTAGCTCACGTGAAGATGGAATCAACAAATATAAAAATCATCAGCAAGTGTTGCATCTATAAGCTCTAACTTACAACAATTGTATAGTTAATATATTAATAATTAATAAATGATTATTTGTGAGTTTTGTGTGTGTCTTTTATTTGTATTAAGATAACCTCACAAGTTAAGGTCAAAGAATAATTGTACTTGAACATATATCAGTATGTTACACTTGCCTACAGATACACTTACTTTTTTGATTATTGAGTGTAGCTGTTTCAAAAGATGTGTTCCATTGTCAACTCGGACCGTAACTTACCTCTTGATTGTCCTATAAAAATACGATTGGAAAAAGTGTTTACTACAGAACATTGAAAAATTTTGATAAAATATTTTTGTATGATGCCAATGAAAGTCACTGTTAAATAATTTCTTAATGTCTGCGTGTATATTTAGTTCTTCTATAAATAACACAGTACTTTTAACTTTATAATTTTCTTGCATTTTTTTAATCTAAAGTCTTACAGTATATTTAAAAAAATGTTATTACTTCAAAGTAAATTATTGAAGTGAAAAAAGGTTAACAGGAGGTGAATCCAGGCTATAGATAATTCCCACAAATGTAAACAAAATTTCCACAAATCCCAAGCTTTGTAGGTATAAAAGTTAACTAGATGCTATAGGTATGCAAAACTACTCTTTATTCTTAAGAATTGGTACTAAAAATTGAACTTTTATGTAAAATGTATTATATATTAAAACAATGATCCAATAATCCAAGTACAAGAAAATAAACCGGACAAGTTTTTAACTGTATAAGACATTTGTGATGATTTTTTTTTCAATCAAATTGTTAAAGCTCAAGTAAACATCCTATTTTTGTGACTACAGTGAAATACAATCTTATATATTAAGAAGAGTGTCAATGTGAATAAGATTGAGGATGGTAAAATATTGTTATGATGGATCTTATTGTTAGTATTTTAGATCAAATTTTTAAAATAAACAATGATAATGTTGACTCATTTTAATTCCCCTAATTTTAAATCAATAATTATTTGCTATAGAAAAAAATTATTTTCAAGACTAGTAACAATTATTTCTTTGTAAATGTTCATCAAGTAATAAAAATATGCTTATTTTTTCTTTATCTTCGTTTTTTGTTTGGAAAATTTTCATCTTACCCCCTCAATAGAACCTCATTCAAAAACCTGGGGTTATTATGATGTTAAACTGTATGTTATACAAAATACAAATGAGAAACATAATAGTATTTTTTCAACTATAAACATCTATTGCAATATTTTGTCCAGTGTACTGACCAAAATAGCTAAATTTTAAAACCCACGGCATACATATAAATAATACCACTTGTATAAATAATATCAATACAAGAAGCAGTGATTCACATTTTTTTTGTCTAGCTTCAGCTAATGATTACACTCTAGTTAATTCCACTATTCACAACCCATATAATTAATTACTCATGTATGTAACTTATTTATCTAACAAATCCAACTAAATCATGTTGTTGTATATAGCTAGTACCACACGAAAGCATGACACATTTTGATCATCTGTATTTTAACATTTAGATGGAATAAATCCTATAAAAGTGTTAAGTAATTTTTGCTGTAAATCAACTATTCATTCTTCAAATCATAATATTATATTGTTTGGTGTGAATAAAGAAATTTCTCTGCAATACTAGATATTTAACTTTACTAATATATTTTATATATTAATTAACTTTACAATACTAATACATTTTATATAACACTGTGATGATGTGTTTTCTAGGCTACGGTGATATGGCTGTTTCCAACGCAGTAGGAAGTAATGTATTTGATATCTTGATTTGTCTGGGTTTGCCCTGGTTTATACAAACTGCCCTGATAAAACCTGGCAGCCATGTCAATGTTTACAGTAAAGGTAGGTTTAATATTTTATTAATAAAAAGAAGAACTGCATTTAACAGACTGATCAGTACTTAAAGCTACAGCTCATTGAAAAAATAGACAAACACAGTAGCGTGCAAATTAAACAAAACAGGTATTATATAATAAAAAGCAACATTATTTATGAAAACTTTTATACTTACAATTTGTGAATGTTTAATAATTACTATCCACCTTTATTATGAAGTAAATATTTTGCCTTAGATTGACTTAGTTATTGCACAATATGTTTTTCTTTAGTTTTATCGTCACTGTCACAATGCTTTTGCTACAATGAGGTTGTTTTGCAGTACAATTAATTTTTGAGAGTCAGTTTCTAACTATTACTTAAAGCTTTCAATTTGGCTTCATCTGGTTAATTACCTAGTCAGGTCAAAAATAAACAAGAATCTTCAAAGGAAAATAATTTATATGCTTTCCATCCAGCACCAAGAAGTTGGTGTCTAACAGTTATCACATTCAAATTCGTTCCACTAACTGGTAGCTCTCAATTGAAGTCCACATTAGTTTTTAATTTCTTCACTCTACTTTTTCTTACTATTAACTGATCCTGTGTTTATGCAGTTTTTCTTTTACAATCACATCTTCCATTACTTCAAGATAAATTGGAACCAGTTTCTTGAATTGTTTGAAAATTAGTATTCACTGTCTACAGTCCAATGCCACACTCAGAATCTGTTTGTTGTTGTGTCATACTGGCCTGTTCAGGAAGAGAAACATTTTTTGAACATTCAGGTAGAGTTAAATTCATTTTTCCAATACATTACATTGACAGACACAAACATATTTTGTAAAGCACTATATTTCACAATATTTCCACAAAGATGACAAATAACAATTTTACCTCATACAAACAACTCATAGAATCTGTTGGGTTAGCAGTGTGGTCAGATTATAGAATTAAACAAAAAACTCCTTGTTTCAGATTAATTAACACTCTACTGTACTTAATAATTTATATAGAACAAGCTATTATAATTTAAATTAATTGTTAGTGATAAAACTTAACATATTATTAGGAAAGAGCCTAATTTTATTATTCTTAGAATAAGTTCAATTTATTAATAACATTAACTCCTCAAAAATAATACCGGCATGTAACAGGATTTTAGGAAGAAGGAGTCCAGTTCAAATAAGTGACTGAATAAAATTGTGTGAGGTGGTTTATATTTTTTTATGATAGTAAGTTTATGAAACATGGCAGGTATATATGGCATATGGACTTAGTTTGTTGGTTTTAGAACCAAACTAAGATATTGAATTTTTCTTCCATTTCCTTTTC
>JBAIZL010000001.1:164926397-165031397 GCA_036971475.1 Prosapia bicincta
AGGGTCATAGATTAACTCTTACATTTTACAAACAAATTAACTTTAAAAAGAGCATTTACTTAAAATCTTTGCACAATACAGGATTTGTTTCATTGTACGGATTTCAGTTGAGCCATTATTAATTTTCAAAAAGTATTTTTAGCTCTGAAAGAAATTTCAATTAACAAAAGGTCGATGTAACTATTAGGTTACTATAACAATGTAGGAATCATTTTTAGACAAGTGAAACCAATATTGATTTAATATTGTTACAACTAAACACCTAAATCAAAATAACTCATATTCGTTGTATCCATCTTCACCTGAGCTACTAATTTTCACTAAAACACTTGTAAATATTTTACAACTTGCCTATAGTAGTACTTACTTATATTAGGTGAGGACAGCCATACTAGGAGATGTGTCCCATTGTCAACTCAAACTGTAACTGATCTTAAGGTTTAAACTATAGGCAAGTTGTAAAATATTTAAAAGTGTTTTCAGTCAAAATAACTGTTTAAAAATTGTTAAGACGTACAGATCACAAACAAAGCACAAATATAAAATATAAATAGTGAACCATATCTAATACTTATGGTAACCAATTTATAGTTATTTTGATAACCTGTTGTAGTTTAAAATTCAATTGCTAGAATATAAATTAAAAATAATCTTTAAAGTATATAACAATTTATCTGAGTAACATTTTATAATGTAACCGTCTCTATAACAAATGCTAAAAATAAATAAAAAGATTTATAATTTTTTTCCGTATGATAATAAGCAACAAAAACAGAATATTTTCTCACATTAATCATTTCTTTGAAATAATTCAAGTATTCTCCAAAAATAGGTATTATGTAAATATAATGTATAAAATTCAAGTTTTGAAAACTTTAAAACAGCATTAAATTACAAGAAAGTTATCTTCACTCTGTTGAGGATTCTTTATTTTGATTTTTAACTTTGACTTTTGACTTTAATGGTTACCAATAGAGTGACTAATTGTATATGTTATGTCAATGATAGATAGATTTTACTCTAGTTTTATTAAAAAACATATTCATACTTTGAATATTTTTACACACAAAAATATTCATTGCTGCATAAAGTAGTAGTTACTTTGTTCTTGAATGTGAACTGTTCTTTCTTTGTAAACTCAAATTGTAACTTTTGCGATTCAAGTTAACAATGGGGTACATTTACCAAATCAGATGATCATGTTCAGAAACAAAATATCACTTAAAGCAAATATTTAAAGTTTAAAAGGATATTATTAATACATCAAGTTGAAGTTAGAAATTATTATTGCAAGAAATATTATCCATAAACTACGAAACAAGCCATTACAAAATAAATTAGTTTAATAAATTATTTATATTATCTCTTATCATAAGAGGCCTATGGTATATTTAAGACAACTATAGTGGATTCAAAAAGTACCCATCATCATGTGCAACACTTTCTTCCATCTTTTATTGTATTTTATTAAAATTACACATTCTTCAAAGCTCTAGAATGTGAACTGTTTAGATTTTACATCTCTTTAAAGGTCTTTCTTTTGGTTTAATATGTATTCCTTATTTTCATTTCACCAGTTGGGATATATAAACAACATTGCCAAAATAGTTGTTGAGCTAAATATTAAAAATCTAAACACAACCAGAAAACAGTATATAGTATTAAACTAATTTGTTGTTTGTTTGTTTATGAAAATCCATGAAACTAGTTTTTTTTCAATTATAGAGAGATTTTTGTTTAATTTTATATAAACACTAAACCAAGATATTTCAGTTACAGTATATGAAAGAAAATTGTTGGTAGATTTTATTGCAAAAGTGTTTCAGTTTACAATAGCAGAAAAAACCATCTTATCCAAGAATTCTTTGATTTTGCTTGAAATTTTTGAATAAAATATACAGTAATTATATACTGAGTAGTAGATTTATTCAAATAAATGTATTATTCATTTTGGAAGTTGTGTATAGGTGTAATGTATGCTTGTCATGTGGTAATTCGTAATTCTTGAGTTTGGTTTAAATGTTTCTTAAAACAACTATTTTATGTTTAAAATAAAGAGTGTTTAGGATTATATTACTTATAATATTTAGAAAATTAAGGTTGTACGCTTATTAGTTTCCATTTTTACAAAACAAAATAACAATATAAAAAATAAAAATTTTAAGAAATAAAACAAAGTAAATTTGTTTAGAGAAATCAAGAAACTCTTTTCAATTCTGATAATATGTTTCTTATATATAAAGCCTTTGCAAACACCTGGGACTAAAATTATCAAACCTTAAATAGAAAAACTCTAAGAAAGATATAAAATATAAATATTTATTAAAAAGATTAAACAATTTCTTCTATATTTGAAATAAACTTTAATTATCAGAAACATTTTTAACCCGTATATATTCTCTATTTTTCAAAATTAAATGACAACAAATTTCAAAGTGAATATTTTTTGTTAAACTAAGTTACATTATTAATTTATTTTTAATATAGGCTTTACAGTATCAGATTTTTTTTAATGTGGGTAAAAACTTTATTACTTCTGTTTTTTTTTTATATCACCATCTGATTTACTTGTCTTATTGTCCTCTGTCATCTCACAATATAACAATAATTACTCTATGTTGAAATTTTATAATGGTAACCTTCACTAATAATAAAAAATCACAGCACTAACCAATTGTATGTTTTAAAACTATTGAAATACTTGTATATTTTTGAAGTTATGAATAATTGTTTACATTTTTTACTAAGATTTTGCAATGCCCATCAACAAAGCTTAGAAACAGTATTCAGTTGTGTATAGATATGTGATTACTGTTTTAAAACAAAGTCCTCTCTTGATCTGGCCCTACTACAGAACAGTTAAAACGCCTCTCTATAACTTTTTAAAGAATAAAAATGGGTAAAAAGTATTGTTTTATTCTAGAACTTTCATTTAATCAATATGTGGGCATTTCTATAAGATAATTAACTTGATTATTCAATGTAATGTATTAGCAAATTTTAAAAAAAATGCAGACACACATGAATGCACTGATATGTTTTAAAACCTTTTTTTTCATTTATGATGTCTGTCTGGTACAATGGTTTCAAAAAGCATCAGCACAATTGAGAGAACCTTATAAAATAAAAGATTTATTGGAGTATCAAAGTTAATTATTTGGAAGATAATTTTTATAATAATATCAAAATATAAAATTAAGCACATTATATTTTCTTGACACTTCAATTCATATACAAAATGAAACCACTTTTCACTTTCTAAAACTACATATTTATTTTTAAAATTGTTTTATACAATTTTCAAATCATTTAAATAATGTTACTTTCCATATGAATTAATACATAAAGCGTCAATTGAAGAGGTAGTTATCTCTAAAGAAAGTTTAAAACGGGAACAGAATATAAATGCATCCATTTTATACAAAAATAGGAAGTTATCAAATTTCATCACTCCTCTTTTACACTGTAAATTAATAGAAACTATTCTATTCAATTTAAATAAATCATAATCCATAAGCATCACTCAATCAGAAAAGGTACAAAATTCTTATTACAAAAACAAAATAAAATTTAATTATTTCTTCAACAATGTTAAAAATAATATACATTACAATTTCTTGGTGTATACTAACTTTTCATTTATAATAAAGTTAGAAGTAAACGATAGTGCTTTGGTTATAAATAACTTTACTTTTTGAAATAAGTTAAATAAACTTGGCAGTTTATAGATTAGTAATGCTTTATGCCTTAATCTAAATGCCTTATATAAATTCAGTTTTTGATTTTATAAAAATTATGTTATGTAACCAATTTTACCACAGTAATTTTAATTAAATATTATGCTCTTAATTATGCATTAGATAAAATAAATTCGTAGTTTAGAAATCAGGCATTTAATATTTATATTCAGAATTGAAATGATGGTATGGAAATATTCAACATTACCTGAGTCTAAACTTTTTTGTTTTAAAACTTAAACATCTATATATATAAAATATTTGTTTACGTGTTAAATTTTAAAAAAAATATATTAAAATAAATTAATTATAAATTTCTCTACATACAGACAAATTATTGGTCAGACTATTTTAAGTAAAATTAAATCAACATGTTTAGCAAACATTCTTAATAATAAATTTATTCCTGGCTACCTGTAAAATAATTCTAACTACAAAATACTATGAAATTTATACTTAGGATTTTATAATTCTTCATCTGAGCCAAATGGAGATTTTCTTTTCCATATCATTTAGTTGTTCTTTTCCAAATCATTTTTTGTTTAAATTTAAGTTTATTTAATATTTTAAAACTTTTGATTAAAATATGTTACTTGTATAGTAAAATCTTAATGTGTACTATGTCTGTAGTGTGTGTGAGTGTGTGTGTGTGTGTGTGTGTGTATGTGTGTTTCAGAGAGAGAGAGAAAGAGGGGAATCAAGTAAATCCTAGATATGGACTTTATTTTTGTGTGTGGGCTTAGTGTTGTATTCCAGAATTTAAGGTGGCTTGCTTTAGAGATATTGCTTAAAGTATTGTTATATTGAAGTTGTGATTTGTGAAATTAGGCTAATTAACTTAATAGTATTAATTAAATCAAAATTAATTAATGTTGTAATGAAATAATGATTGAAAATGGTGTTTTTTCTATAGATATATATAATTTAATTTCATTAAAAAGAGCAACACAGATGAAATCCATTTACAATGTTTAAAAGATCCATCTGTAATTTTTATGTGTATAAAAAATGTAAACATAAAAAACTATTTACAACAATCATATTAGAGCAATAAAATGTTAAACATTGACATAATCACTTATTCGTCTATATATTTATTTAATAAAGTATATTTTTTGGTTATTGTTAATACTTAAATTACCTTTACATAAATTACTTTTGAATTGTTTTGTTCTTGTACCAAAACATAATAAAAAATACCAAAACTGACCTGTAAAAATAGATATGGTTTAATTTAATATTGGTGTTCTACTTTAGGTCATATGAGATTTATAGCCATTCTTTTTTAATTATAACTAATCATTTCTTCATACTCCATGGTCTAGTAAACTAAAATGAAGTTAATTAAATATAACATTTTTTGTAATTAATATTTTGTTTTGTTATAATCGATCAAATAAATCTGTACAGCAGAAAGTGTTTCAAATTTATATTATTTTTTAGTTAAACTGTTTAAGGACACAGGCTACCTCAAAAAAACAATAATGTTGATTTAAAAAATCGTTTAATATTTATACAAATATTTTACTACAACGCTTGTAAATATTTTACAACTTGCCTATAGTAGCACTTACTTATATTTGTTGAGAACATCCGTTTTGGGAGATATGTCCCATTGTCAACTCAAACCGTAACTGATCTCAAGGTTTCCGTAGGTCAGGGTGGGGGTGTTGGTGTATTTGGTGAGTATTAGGAGTTATGATGTTGAAAAGTGTCAATGAGTTATAATATAATTGGGTGTAGAGTATGTGTGTAGGGTGAAGTTTGAAATGTTTTTATATCTCATTGTTCGGTTGTGTATCATTGGTTATTTCTGTATTGACATAGGCCAGACAGGGAGATGAACAATACAAAAATAACCAATGGTACACTATTGGACAATACAAAATATACAAACATTTCAAAATACACTTTAAACACATACTCAAAACCTATTTACATTATAACTCACAAACACTTTTTGTCATCATAACTACTAATACTCATGAAATATACCTACACCCCCACTATAATATCCCACCCTCACCATATTATCCCACCCCCACCCTAACCTACGAAAACCTTGAGATTAGTAACTGTCTGAGTTGACAATGGGACACATCTCCCGAATGTGCTACTATAGGTAAGTTGTAAAATATATACTAGTGTTTTAGTGAAAACTAGTAGCTCACATGAAGATGAATACAACAAATATAAATATTTGTTTTGTTGATTGCGGTTTGCTAATCTAGTAGCTGAAGTTTTTGTTTGTTACAAACCTGGTCTAAGAAAAAATTCACGATTCTTTTGGAAAAGTTTTAATTTGTCGGTGAGCAAATACTGTATCCGTACATATGCATCAAGTCTTTTCGCGCTGTATAGCTTGTCAGATGTTTGTAATTAATACATGTTTAAGAGTGTGAACCTTTTGTAAAACCCATTATTACTGTTATTATGCTTAAGATTATCATTTATATAGATTAAGTAAACAATTATCAGGAAAATAAAGGATATATGTGTTAAAGTTTATGTTTTAAATTGTATGTTGGTGTTTTATTAATGTATTTAGATTTTATGCCTGATAGTAAACATGCTAAGGCATTTAGAATCTAACTGTTTGTTATTGACCTTACTGTTTTTGATGTAAAAAAAGGAGGACATGAAAATTCTGCATTACAGTTACTTGTCATAACGCTGTAACTATATACTGTAACATTTAAAATATAACTGGCTGTTGCTGGCATTACCCTTATCAGTGTAAAAAAATAAATAAAAATCTAATCCTTTATATCATCATTTACAGCTATGTATGTAACTATAGCTTATGCTGTGAAATGTAGAGTTTAACAAGTTGTTGCTGATATTAGCTCAATATTTTCAATGTAATTTTTTTTTCTATTAATAAAGAAAAGAGAGATCTGTATTTATGATTATAGCACATTAAAATAGTTGTTTAATTGTTATAAGAATGTTAAATTGAAGCTATTAAAAGGTTACATTTCTGTCAATTATTTTTCTGTTTATTTTATTCAAATCCTAGAATTCACACAAAAAAGGTACAAGGTAGAATTTTCCTATTAGGTGGATAAGCTATAAATAATGTATAACTCATTTAATGATTTAAAATAAATGTGTAATCCAGAAAGCTTGCATCTTCAACAGCTTATTGTTTGATAAATTCATATATTTATTTGTAATTCTAATACCGGTTTGGTATGAATCTTTCTGTACAAGGACCAGAAATAAATCTATCTTAAATCTAACTATAAATGTATCTTCTTTTAACAGGAAGTTACAAATAATATTATTAATTCTTGAATTTTCTAGTCCATTACGTTCGGTAAATCTTAATTAATAACTTTAACAATAGTTTATGACTATCCGAACTTTAAATTTTGTATAAATTTATTAAAACTTACTGAGGCAGAACGTTTTTGATCGCTATGTGACGATCTTCATCAGTGTCTTCTCTTCATCAGATGAAGATCCTCACATAGCGATCGAAAATGTTCTGTCTCAGTAGGTTTTCACAAATTTACAAAATTTAAAGTTCGGATAGTCATAAGTTATTGTTAAAGTGATTAAATATTATTAATGTAGAGGAATTTAAGGGGATTGTTGGTGGATCTTGGATAATCAAAGGTTCTAAATTTATAAAAATAAAACTTGCTTTAGCCACGAATATTGATTTTGTACATTGAGCAGACAAATTTGAAAATCATCCCACTCTTATTTTACAATAAAAATATTGAAAAGAACCCCAATACCACAAAAATAATCAAAAATAACAAATAAAACAAGTTACTTAAGATTAAACCCTTATGTACATTTCGATGACCATGTCATCATCATCAGAGGGTCTTGTTACAAAACACAATCTAGCACACAAGAAGTTACAAACCATCATTCTAGTTTGTAACTTCTTGTGTGCTAGATTGTGTTTTGTAACAAGACCCTCTGATGATGATGACATGGTCATCGAAATGTACATAAGGGTTTAATCTTAAGTAACTTGTTTTATTTGTTATTTTTGATTATTTTTGTGGTATTGGGGTTCTTTTCAATATTTTTATTGTAATATATTGTACCACTGTGCTCTTGATATTGTGTGCCACTCTTATTTCTCAATTGAAAGCACATCTTTAGGATATTTTCATATTATACAGGTATATTTTTATTTAACACTGATACATACCACTTAAAAGGGGTACAGATCATATGACTTTTTATCTTTGCAGTTTTAAATTGGTATAAAGATAGCTCACGGCTCAAGTCTTCAAATTTACTGCTTGCAAGTTGCTGTCTGTGGTTGTTAGTTGGTTTGTAGACTGCACGTGTAACAATAGTAACTAATTATATTGTGTCTCACACTTGAGTAATTAGTTACACACTCATTAACCTATAGTGTATAATGCATAATACATTAAAGTTAGCTTAAAGAAACAAATTAACACACACACTTGATGTGTGTAAATATGTATGTGCTTGTGTATCATAACTTTATACCTTACTTTTTCACTTAGAACCAGCCACGATGATAAATGAAGAATTAATTAAATTATAATTAATTAAATAAGGTTTACATTATTACCTTACATTAAATATTATTATAAGTAGATATAAATGTGTTTAAATAGATTTATTAACAGTAACTGTAGGTTTAAAAACATTTTATCCCTTTTGCACACACAGACACACACACACAAACAAAAAACACACACACAGACACACACACACACTATAACAGTCAATAATGACAATCAGTCAGCAAGAATTTTTTTAAAATTTATAAAGAATTGATTGGTAAATAAGATTTTAGTTATGCCTGGTATAAGGGTTGACCATAATAGAATAACCTCAAGACGTAAAATAGCCTTGATACAATCTAACTCATATAATACAAAATAAAAACAAATTGTTATGAACAATAGAAGACAATTTTGCAAGGTAATTAAAGCCACCATTATGAAGCCAAGGTGTAATAAAACTATTATATTAGAACTGTAATTAATGTAAATTATGTAACCTGTAGAATAAGGGGTGCACGTCAACAGCCTGTAATCACTTAAATACTAAAATATACAAATAATTGGAAGGTAAGCCAATAAGAATTCATAGACCAATGATTTGATTAAGAAGGGGCGAGTACTCTTGGATATAACAGTAAGTCACATGATATCGTATGACCAAAGGAAACCGAGTAAAACCACACATTAGCTGATAGAAAAAAAATACAAACCTGCATTGCTACAGCATCTAACTCCTGACAGATGAGTGAAGGATGAAATTCTCAGGGGATTTGTTCTGGTCTTCAGTCTAACCCACATAGTTATAAGCATAACCAAAATTCTCACAATATAAATTTTGCAAAAAGCTTAAAGAATATGAGCTACTAAAACAAATATCTAGTTGAAATTGAAGGTTTTAAGTTTTGAAGGAGAAAGAAGAAGACCAATGCACAACCGTCCTAGGAAAGGTTGAAAAAAACCACCTCTGATGAGATGGTGTTAAAAATGGCCAACAAACAAAGGATTAAGGGTTAAATGGATCATGCAGCTTCAAAAAGAGCAACTCAATAATGTAAAATAGTTTTATAAAATACTTGTTCAAATTTCTATTCTTTTACATATACAAATTGGCAATATACTTGAAAATGTGCATACTACAAATAATTTCAATTTTAATAACTGTAAGTGATTAATTTTAAATCAGGAAAGGGCAGAAAGGGCCTCACAACTGTGATATTTAAAATGATTTACCTGAATTTTGAATAATTTTAACATTTGTACTAAATTAAATAATTAAAAAAAACAATGTGTGATTTAAGATTATTTCTGGAACTTTGAGTTATTATAACATATATTGAAATTAATACAATAATTTTAATTATTAAATGCCAATAAGACATAAACAAATGAGATTGTAATAGAATAGTTATGGTTTATTGTAAATGGTTTTAATGCAATATATTGATTTAGATTGAAGGGATAGAAAATAATGTCAATTGAATAAAGGTTTGTTTTGAAATATTTACAGAACTTCAATTCCCAAAAAGCTAATGAAACATTTTTTTTTTTAAATAAAATAATTTCAGAGCCTTATAAAATTTAGTAAATATTCATTTACTTAAAATGGCATAAAATGAAATATCTAATCATGGAAATCACTTAAATCAACTGTTTAATTTGAACTTTGTTTTCAGGATTTTAACAGTTAAGAACTACATTTGTACTACTACTTATTTGTTAAAATTTTATTTAATTTAATTGTTACTATTCATGTATATTTTAAAACAAAATTTATTAATATTTTCAGTATCATAATTATCTGCCATTCCTACCATTGTCACATTATTTGTTGACGTTTTTCGGAGAACCTCCATCAGTTAGAACTTTTTATGAACTCCCTTTTTACGGAACGCATTATGAGATAATTGTGGCAGATAATTATGATACTCAAAATAAGAATATAAATCCTAGAGGAAAAGTAGAAAATTATTTTAAAAATACTAAATATGTCGCTTCATTCAATGAACAAGTGATTGATATATAATTTATATCTATAAAAAATTATTATTACTTTTCCTTAAAATAATTGTTATACAATATTGTTTGTTCCAATATTCAAAGATTTGTCTACCCTTAAATTATTTATTTGCTGTTTTTTGTAGCTACAGTTACTTGTGTATAACTATATCTGAAAAAATAAGATATTTGCACTAAAGAAATGGCAAAAACTGGATCGAAGTGATAAACCAAGTTAAACCTCAGATCTGATGAAACTGGGACAGACAGATGAAGGATAACAATAAATTAGGTTGCATCAAACCACTAACAACTTTTTAAATCATTAAATTTTCCTGAAATCATTATTCTGTTTGTAGAAGTTCTGAGGCAAATATTGTTGGTAAAACAAATGATGAAAATGAGGTAGCAAAAAATATTCAAATAAACCAATGATATGAAAAATGTAAATTGGTATGAGGGTTGCAAGGTAGATGCAACAAGAATCTCCAAACCATTTGAGTGTTTTCAAAAAATTAGATTAAGGAACAAGTATTTTGCTTTTAAAAGTTTTGATTTGGTTTAAAGGCTCAGATGAAGCTTTAAAAGTCCATTGTGACTGCCCAAAAGAATTGAAGCTCCCAAAATGTACATTACACAGAACAGGTGTCTACTTCATTAATATGCAAACAAAAAGCCGAACTACCTCATACTTATCCTTGAATAAAAGAAAGGTTCTTTGATAGGGCTGGAAAAGTAAATACTCTAACACTTGAAGTAGATGTTTATAATGAGCCTCAACAATAACAGTTTCTGTTTATTCCTGGCCTTAACAATTTTTATCAAATATCCGTTTTGATTTTCAAATTGCTTTTTTTGGGACAATAGATTGGAATCCAAGTTTTCTTCTCTTGAATGCAAAGCTGTATTACTGAAATCATGTAAGTATTGGAAGATAATTTACATTGTTGGTACAATAACAGAAAAATTAGTACAAGAATTTTTAAAATATTATTTGTTTTGCTATTCAAGTAGATGTATCAGTAGATGAATATGGAAGTGACAGTAAATTTATCACAGCTTGATTTATAGCTGCAGATTTCTCTATGAAATAAAATTTTCTTCGAGAAATCAAATCTGATATATGTGGTGCAGAAAACCTTTCAGAATCTGATAAGTTTCTATTCTTGCTAAAACTTGTGTTGAAAATTTGAAGTTTTAAATGAAGCATAAAACTAACAGGTTCAACCACAAATGAAAAAAGTGTGAATACAGATAAAAATACTGCCTTTTAAGCTCACATTAAAGATTACTTGCTATGAGATTTACTTTACATATGATTTATTGATCCTATGGCAGAATTAGCAATATTTGATATAAATCATCAATTGTTGAGGTACAGTTCTGGAAATCATACATAAAACCTATAACAACATTTTAACAATGAAGTTGCTTGATGTAATCATCTTGAATTCACTGATTAAACTATATTTAAAAAGTACTTAACTAATTGAATACGTAATTGCTTACTTGCTGACACGTTTCAAAACATTTGTTCCTTTTACAAAGCTAACTCTCTACTGGCAGCATCAGTTAGGTACAAAGCCTGTAACAGGATGGATTTATGACTGTGGGATAGGGTGGGTTATTTTGGTTGTGTGTCATGTAATGGAAAATGTTCTACACACATTAAAACAAAGTAAAAAACTTTAAAAAAGTAAAAAAAAAAACAGATATACAAACACTGCGCAACTGATAAAGAAAACATATTGAATGATCACATACATTTTGAAGCCAACAGCGTTTTCCATTACATGACACACAACCAAAATACCCACCCCATCCCACAGTCAGAAATCAATCCCGTTACAGGCTTTCTACCTAACAGATGCTGCCAGTAGTGGGTTAGCTTCGTAAAAAGAATGAATGTTTCAAAACGTGTCAGCAAGTAGCAATTACGTATTGACTTAGTTAAGTACTTTTTAAATTTATTTTAGCAATATTATGCTTTAAATTTTCAAAAACTCCAAAATGGAGCTGCATTGAAAAATGTACATTTTTCATATATTTCACATTTCATTTACAGAATTTAACAATAGCATTATAGAATAATCACTTTTTAATACACGAAAATTAGAAAAATATGGTCGATATACAACTATATTTGTAAATAGAAAAATCTTCCGCTTGTGGTTTCTTTCAATTATAAAATTCCTGACTTTTTTAATTCTAGATATTTTTAAACATTTTGAAAACTTTTAGAAAGACAGTCTGTGATCTTTCACTATTCAATTTTTATAAATGTTATGATGCTTATTGAAAATATCTATTATCAACTCTGTGAAATTTTAAGAATATTAATGGAATCCCACATTATTACTGCTGAAAAAGCTGAAGTTGAAGCTAAAAATCAAGAAAAACAAAGTAAGCACAGCATAAATGTTTATGTAAAAATATGCTGCTCAGTCATGAAATCAGATATAGTGTTGAACTGAATAACAATTATTCCCCAGAGACTGAAAGATTACAAAAATTACTTGACCAGTAATTTGGTAAGTTATATAGGCCATTACCAACAAAAGCCTATATACATGCAACAAATATGTCAGAGGTTATTAAAGAATCTTATTCTGGTAACTCTATTTTGTTCAGTACTGATAAAGTTTCAGACCTCAGAGGTGGTGTAATTTCTGTGTATGCCGATAGACAATCACCTCGAGAAGCTAGGTGGTACTATTATTTGAAAATATCGCAGTATTTCTGAGTCAAAGTTGCTTGATGTAATCATCTTGAATTCACTGATTAAACTATATTTAAAAAGTGCTTAACTAAGTGAATACGCAATAGCTTACTTGCTGATGAGTTTCAAAACATTCGATCCTTTTACGAAGCTAACCCTCTACTGGTAGCATTGTGTTAGGTACAAAGGCTGTAACGGAATGGATTTATGATATAGCATATGAAATTATCACACACATTTTGAAGCCAATAGCCTTTTCCATTACATGACACACAACCAAAATATCCCACCCCATCCTACAGTCATAAATCCATCCTGTTACAGCCTTTGTACCAAACACGATTCCGCCAGTAGAAAAATCGTGAAAGGAACGAATGATTTGAAATGCGTCAGCAAGTTAGCCATTATGTGTGCACTTAGTTAAGTACTTTTTAAATATATTTCTGAGTTGTTATCTCCAGACTGTGATGATACAGAAAAACCTATGTCAGTCAGTTCATACAATTTGATCAGGCTTGAACATGTTGAAACACACACAACTTTATTTCGGGTAATAGCACACTCAAGAACGTATATTGCATTTAACAGAGTGGAGCAGTACATTTTGATCCAAGACCTGGTGTTATCAATTTTTGTAGACAGAAGGAAAGAAAAAAATAATTTTCTGGATCTAGAAATATATTGGGGCCAATATAAGTTGACATTTTTAACAGAAGCAGGGATATTACAATGACAGGTCGTGCAAACATTTACAAACAAAACTAAAATTCCGTCTTAAATTTGATGGTTTTTATTTTTAATATAATATACAAGTACTTTTCTTGAAAATCGATTATACAAAATTTATTTGTTTTCTGTAAATTTTCCCCAATGTTGAAATCCTTGATTTTCTTAATTTTCAATATTTTAAATTTTTTAAATTATTTATAAAACACAGCTAGTATTTTACCAAGGCTAGTCTTCCAAGATTTTTTGAAATAGTATATATATATGTATATATATATATATATATATATATATATATATATATATATATATATATATATATATATAGTGATATAACGTTTTCCATTATTTTTCCTTTTTACTGACTATTAAGTTATTATTGTTAATTGTCAACAATTGTTCCACCACCAAGTGCAATTAATTTTTACCTTGTGTGATGAGGCATCTTTCAGTCACTTGACCCACTGTCGAATCATTCAGTGATTTGTTTGGTCATCACACAAGGTAATTGCACTTAATGGTGCAACAATTGTTTACAATTAACAATAATAACTTTATATATATATATATATATATATATATGTGTGTGTGTGTGTGTGTGTGTGTGTGTGTGTGTGTGCGTGTGTGTGTGTGTGTGTGTGTGTGTGTGTGTGTGTGTGTGTGTGTGTGTGTGTGTGTGTGTGTGTATTCCTATGTAATATTAAAAAAAAAATTTCCTTTAAAAAACAGAACCGACTTGAAAAAAACAACCCGAATAAATAATTTTTACTTACTAAAAAATAAAAAATAATTAATAAGAAAAGCATAATTTATCATAAGCTTCATACCAACAAATGTTTGAGGTTGGTGCCGAATTTCATACTTAAACTCATATTTTAACAATCTGAATTCAAACAACGTGAACGTTGTATTTGTCTGATTCTGAGTGACAAATAAAAGAATTTTACATGATGTTGAAGCAACTTGGCATACAGACTAATAAATTATGATATGAATACAAGTAATTCAATCATTTCTTACATACTCTTATTTTATAGATTATTATAAGAAATTTATTAAATGTATGACACAAAAGGCTTAAGGAGATATTATCTGTTACATTTATAAGCATCTAGATTAATCAAATTCCATTTAAATCATGAAAAGAAGGTTAAGATCAATTATCCTCCTACATAATCTCATATTATCGAACACATGAAATTTTTGTTTTGTGAGAAGACTCTATAGTTTGCTATAATTAATCATAAGAAATCAAGCAAAGAAAAAGTTGATTGTTTTGGAATTGTTGGAATATATTTGCTATATTAATAAATACAAGACCTGTAGGTTAAACTTCAAAATTTTGTGGTGAATAAGCTTATGATAAATTATGTTTTCCTTACTGGAAAATTGTTTTACTTTTTAGTAAGTGAAAATTATTTATTCGAGCTGGTTTTTTTGAAGTTGGTTCTGTTTTTTTTTAATCATTTTTAAAGGTATGATCTCTAATTCATATCTACATTATAATCGAATTTTATTTCATGCCATTGATTATGTTGGCAAAATTTCCAATATTTATCCATACAAAATTCTGATTTGTATAGCCCTCTAATCCAGTGATACCCATACTTTTTGATACCATGTCCCCTCCTCTTCAAATGGAAGCCTTCCACGCCCCCTCCCCTTTAAACTATAAATAAATGGTATGGATATATGGAAAAGAAACAAATATTATATATACATATACAATATATATTCGAAACAATATATTTATTTATTATTACTTTCTCAAGAAACATGATCTTTTAACTGATGAAAAAATCTGTTAGTGAGATGGATGAGCTGCATTATTTTTACTGGTATGCCTATTTGAGATTGTATTATATATTTGAGGAAAGCTTATATTTCTACCATGAATGGCTACATTTCATTTAAATTTTCTAAACACCATGGTCATATACAATTATCAATGTAAAAAAATCCAAGGTATAATTTTAGTTTTAAATTTTAATAAACTGTGTACTTGAATTTTAACTAAATGAGAATTGATCTTATTATTTTCCAACTGGTCCCGCGCTCCCTGACTTGCCTTCACGCCCCCCCCCCGTTTTGGAACCTATGCTCTAATCATATTGCTTGATCATTGTTCAAATAATTGACACGCCCTTGAAGAGTACGATAAACATATCAGTTCGTCGGACGAATACATTGAATAATTTATGACTGAAATTCCCGTGATGAATTTTCCTAAGATCCTACATATTATATCTTATCTTGTAATACTATATTACAATATGTAATACTATATAGAATACTACATTAAATAAATGCTGTAAGTGTTTGTTTTGCTTATCAATTATCCTATAATTCGTAATCTTAATTTTTAAAAATTCACTCAAAAATATTTTTTTAAACTTAAATAGAGTATTATTGTTTCCAAAACATACGGGTTGGGACCACTGGGAGGGTTTCCCCTTTCATTTGCAAATCAACTCACTTTGATCGGTTAAGTACTTCCAAAATTATCTTGGAACAAACATAAAGAACAACATACAGATCGAATACAGAATCTCCTTCTTTTTTGAATTCGGTCACAATCCACTTAACTCCTTATTTATTTATATATTTTAATATATTCTCATACGTACCAGGATATCTGATACACACATAAAACATAAAAAGTCAAATATTGGTAGCAACTTCGAAAGTTATTACTAAAGCTAAACCAGACATAACGTCAGTATTTTCTGTGCAGGTTCCCGGCTGTTCCAATAACCACCCGTTAATACCCACATTTTGCACTTTGGAGCCCCGTCTGCCCTAAATACCGACCACTTTAAAACAAATACATGTTTGAATGTGGTCCCATTGTGAAAGTGTAACGAACCGGTTCGGGCAGTTGTTATGGTTCCCACATAGGATGTTTTGGAGAAGCCAATTTTGGAAAACAAGTTTCATTTTGTACAAAACGTTGTCCGAGACCTACATTATTAAAAATTTATGGAACGTCCGGGTAGCATGTGGTTTGGAGGTTTGTTAAATTTCGGAAATTAACAATTTTGGGGAAACACTTATACAGCTCTTATTCTTTATAATTACGTGCAAAACGTTTTATGAGTTATAATACAATAGCCCAGTTTGAACCCGCGTCTTTAGGTTAGTCTCATTGCCTGCTGTCTTTTTAGATTCAGATGTGAGAAAAAAGTGTGTTAAAATCCTGTTTGCTTAGCAAAATGTCTGAGAATCAATGGACCAGGTAATCAGAGATCTTAAGAATGAAACTATTTATGTACAATGTTTGCTCAAGAGAAAGAAGTGTAGCCAGAAATTATTTCCGGGGAAGGGATTTATGTATAGTGGAGAGGTTTTGGATATCTGGGGGGAGTGAAAATGAATTCATTTCTCAAAAGCAAAATTTATTTTTTTCATACGACTCAAACTCTTTAATTAGACGCAAGTTGACTCATGTGGTGAATTGAATTTGTTAGTTATTAAAATCAATCACTAAACGTATTTTTATTATCTTACAAACATTCTATAAAAAATTGTTACTGGATTGGCTACTTTGAAAGTGTGTGTAAAACTGCATCGTCTAAAACAGTGATTTTACTATGAGTACTACCGCAGTTACTCCATTTAGATCATGGGGGCCGTGAAGGCAAGTCAGGGGGCGCGAGACCAGTTGGAAAATAATAAGATAAATTGAATATATTTAATATTATAGGAACAAACATGATGTTGTGTCCTTGCTAAATACAACCTCAAATAGACATGCTAGTGTAAAAAATGCAATCTCATGGATTTCTCTCATCAGTTAAAATTAACATTGTAAATTAAAACTTGAAGTGTTATATCATATTTCTTGTGAAAGTATGTATAAATAAATAAATCGTTTTCAATATATATATTTGTATTTCTATATATATATATATAGGCCTATATAATATTTGATTCTTTTTCATATGACCATACCATTTATTTTTAATGTAAAGTGGAGGGGCGTGGGATGATTTCATTTCAAGAGGACGGAGCGTGGATCCAAAATGTTTCGAAACCCCTTTAGACGCTCTTCGTAGGTTTTTATTTTTCAATTTGCGACAACCGCAAAAATAAGCTACGGTTATTGAGGACATTGTGCAAGCATGTTTATTACCAGTCGTAGGTTACTGTCAACTCGTTTTATAAGAAAATTATCTTGAAGTTTTCATACTGTATTAGAATTTTATTTTGAACCTTTAAAATTTGTTAGCTACAAAACTGGTTTTCTAAACGATTTTTCAGCCGATGAGAGTTTAAAAAGGATCTTTACAATCCATTTGGTGGGTTTAACCCCCAGAAACCCCCCTCGCTTTGCCCAAGCTTAAAGATATTATCAATTTGACGTATCTTTATTAATCTACAATGTTATAGCTTGTAGTCTAAGAATTTTAAACAAATTAGGCCGGTAGTTACAAGTTGACAAACAGGTGCATTCAGAAAAAAAATTTTATTTGCTGAAAAGGAGGGTTACATCTAAATCCATTCACATTCGTGGTATATTCTTGTTAGCCTAATCCTAATGTACAGTATGCTCATAGCATCTGTCTCTACTGCCCAGTGTCGTTTGTTACTTGTGTCCCAGTCATTTTGCAACCAATGTCTCACAAAAGAAGTCTTTTTTTGACATACTGTTGCTTTTGTTTGAAGTGGTCGTGTTGAATTTCATGTAACAATTTGTAAACAAGTAACATGTTGTTTAAACTATTTGTAAATCTCTTGGAAGCTTTTTAAAAACCTTGACCATAACTTTAGTAACTCTACCTTCAGCCACTGTTGTATGAAAACTCAATGCAAGTAAAACCTTGACAGAAATATCTTCTCCAAGGAAATATATCTTACCCAGATTAACAATACCGTTTCAAAACAGTTATCTAATATCTGTGTGGTAACAACCGGTGCCATACGCGCAATAAAGACGATACACATTCATACTTTCTTTGAAACAAAGACAAAAAATTGTTTCAATTATGCCCCTGACGCCAAGAACATGGAATGAATTTTGTATATAACATTAGTACCATTTTAAAACTCTTTACATATTTATAAATGTTATTTTGTTCCCTTTCTATTCTAAATACTCTCTTCACCTGGGTAGAGAGAGGGTTAATTAACATACGCGATCCCGCTTACGCAATAGCATAATATCTCCCTATTCCCAATGCAAGTTTGGTTTTACTCTCTTAATTATATTCGACTTAATTCCATTTGTCATTCCTTACCTTCCTTCTTAAAAGATGGTGTAATAATAGATATCTCTTTATGACATCAAGAGCCAGTCTACTTCATACAAACGACCCTGATAACGCAATGCCATAATCCCCCCCCCCCCCCGATTCCCAGTGCCAGGGGATTTCACTCGCTTATCTATATCCTCCTTGATTCCTTTTGGTGTTCCGTACCATGCTTCTTATAAGATAGTGTAATAATTGGCATGTCTTTATGACATCAAGAGCCAGTCTACTTCATACAAACGACCCTGATAACGCAATGCCATAATCCCCCCCCCCCCGATTCCCAGTGCCAGGGGATTTCACTCGCTTATCTATATTCTCCTTGATTCCTTTTGGTGTTCCGTACCATGCTTCTTATAAGATAGTGTAATAATTGGCATGTCTTTATGACATCAAGAGCCAGTCCACTTCATACAAACGACCCTGATAACGCAATGCCATAATCCCCCCCCCCCCGATTCCCAGTGCCAGGGGATTTCACTCGCTTATCTATATTCTCCTTGATTCCTTTTGGTGTTCCGTACCATGCTTCTTATAAGATAGTGTAATAATTGGCATGTCTTTATGACATCAAGAGTCAGTCTACTTCATAAAAACTACCTTGATCCCCAATGCCATAATTTCCCCCGATTTTAGTGCTAGGGGATTTCATCCACTTATCTATATCCTACTTGATTCCTTTTGTTATTCCTTACCATACTTCTTATAGGATGGTGAAGTGGTAGACATCTTTTTATGATTTCAAGAGGAGGTCTCCTTCAGATAAGCGACCCTATGGAGAATGGAATAATTTCTCCTTATTAACAATACCAGGAGATTTGTATGGCATTTACATAGACCTGACTAATTCCATCTACCCTTACTTATACTTTTTCTTACAAGGAGGTGTAACGTTAGACATTTTTTTGACCCCGATAGAGAGTATGTCTACTGCTGGGAGCAACCCCGCTCACGTGTTCCGATGATCTCTTCTAATTTACAATCTTTAACCCTACTTATGTTTACTGTCCGGTCGAATCCATCGCAGGCGAGGGTAATACAGGGTGATCGGCTTAAAATTTTATAACACAGGTTCTAATTTTGGTATAATAGGTAATATCACATACTCTTGAATAGAATTACTCATTTTTTTCAACAGTGTTATACTAAAATATATTTTAATCTATTTTCAATTAAATAATATCGACTTTTAATAGAGAGTAGGTTAATTTAAACTCAATATTTCTTTATATTTGACTAACAAATTTTAATAAAATTCCAAATATATAGGCTACTAGCTAACAATCCCTTCAAATTTTAAAAACTTCTGTTCAGCGGTTTACGTGTCCATGAGATACATACACACATTCATACATACGTCATTTTTTTGAACCATCCTAAGCCTCTGAAGCGGAGCCCTTTCGTTGGATCTACACCAAACATAACACGAACCATCCTGGAAATATGTTAATAAATCTTTCCAAATTTCATTAACTTCTGTTCAGCTATTTAGACGTAGATAAAATACATACATACACACATACATGTATACTTAGGTTTATGAACCATCCTAGGCCTATGGGGCAAAGCCCTATGGAGGGATCTACACCAAACGTCAAACTAACCATCCTGGCAATATGTCTAACAATACCTCTAAATTTCATTAACTTCTGTTTAACGGTTTAGGCGCCCATAAGATACATACATACACACATACATACATCGGTTTTTGAACCTTCTTAAGACTCTGGGGAAGAGCCGTGTCGATGGATCTACACCCTACTTCACAGGAACTATCCTGGGAATATGCTGAAAAAACCCTCCAAATTTCATTAACTTCTGTTCAACAGTTTAGGCGCCCATAAGATACATACATCGGTTTTTGAACCATCTTAAGACTCTGGGGAGGAGCCGTGTCGATGGATCTATACCATACCTCACAGGAACTATCCTGGGAATATGTTAAATAAACCCTCCAAATTTCATCAACTTCTGATCAGCAGTTTAGGCGTCTATAACATATATGCATACACACATACATACACACAAACATTAATTTTTATAGATATAGATTGGTTTATGTAAATATTGTTTTGCAATCTCATACGTTATCGGTTAACTCACACATGCTTTGACTACGTGAGAAAGTATGTGCAATATTTGAGAATCAAGCTAACAAGGTCGTCGGTAGTGTGTCACCGGGTTGGACGAGTGTTGACCAGTTTGTCGAGTCTGGCCAGTTTTAGTGAATGCGCGCGGGAATTCATAATGATAACGGGAAATTTTAACAACTCTGCTCGATGCGAATACTTCAGTCTTCCAGTTTGGAAAGTTTTGCCCAAATATCATATTTAATATTCAATGCCGACCGGTGTGGTTTTTGTAACAGGCTATATATGACTTGGACAAATGTTTCGTGAAATATTATAGATCCTACAACGGAACTCGCTTATCCAAATATAAGTAAATCTAGCTTCCGGTCTAACAACATACAGCATGAAGTATACAAATACCTATAAATCGGGGAAACACTTTTACGAAATTCTGCACAGATTTTGGCACAAGTATTTATGAACGTTATAGTTTTGTGAAGTTCATGTAACTAAATCTCAATTTTCACAAGTAAGCCGTTAGTGCACTGACTTAAATATTCATATCCAAAACCAATGACGAGTATAGTCTGAGCACCTCCTGATAACACTGATAGTAAGCAGTTAGCTGTTAGCACACTAACTTCTTACAGTCATATCCAAAAGCCGCAATGAACAGAATGAGAAGCCCCTGATAACACTGATATTATGCAGTTAGCTGTTAGCACACTAACTTCTTACAGTCATATCCAAAAGCCGCAATGAACAGTATGAGAAGCCCCTGATAACACTGATATTATGCAGTTAGCTGTTAGCACACTAACTTCTTACAGTCATATCCAAAAGCCGCAATGAACAGAATGAGAAGCCCCTGATAACACTGATATTATGCAGTTAGCTGTTAGCGCACTAACGTCTTACGGTCGTATCCAAAAAATCGTAACGAAGAGAGTTTGCGAACGTCCTGATAACACTGATAGTATGCAATTAGCTGTTATCTCACTAACATCTTACAGTCGTATCCAGAAGCCGTAACGAACAAAGTTTGAGAAACACCTGATAACACTGATAATATGCAGTTAGATATTAACGCACTAGCTTCATACAATCGTATCCAAAAGCAGCGACGAGTAGAGTCTGAGAACCTCCTGATAAGACTGATAGTATGCAGTTAGCTGTTAGTGCAGTAGCTTCTTACAGTCGTATCCAAAAGCCGTAACGAACAGAAATTGAGACCCTCCTGATGACACTAATAAGATGCAATTAGCTGTTAGCTCACGAGCTTCTTACAGTCGTATCCAACAGCCGTAACAAACAGAGATTGAGAACGTCCTGATAACACTGATAGTAAACGGTTAGCTGTTTGCACACTAGCTTGTTATTGTCGTATCCAAAAGCCGTAACGAACCGAAATTGAGACCCTCCTGATAACACTGATAGTATGCAGTTAGCTCTTAGCTCACTAACGTCTTACAGTCGTATCCAAAAGCCGTAACGAACAGAAATTGAGACGGTCCTGATGACACTAATAAGATGCAGTTAGCTGTTAGCTGTATGAGAAGCTCCTGATAACACTGATATTATGTAGTTAGCTGTTAGAGAACTAGCTTCTTAGAGTCGTATCCAAAAGCTGTAACGAACAGAGTTTGACAACCTCTTGTTAACACTGACAGTATGCAACTAGCTGTTAGCACACTAGCTCCCTACAGTCGTATCCAAAAGAAGTAACAAAAAAAGTTTGAGAACCTCCAGATAACACTGATAGTATAAAGTTAGCTGTTAGAGCACTAGCTTCTTACAGTCGTATCCAAAAGCTGTAACGAACAAAATTTGAGGCGCTCCTGATAACACTGATACTATGCAGTTAGCTCTTAGCTCAATAACGTATTACAGTCGTATCCAAAAGTTGTAACGAACAAAGTTTGAGGCGCTCCTGATAACACTGATACTGTGCAGTTATCTTATACCACACTAGCTTCCTACAGTCGTATCCAAAAGACGTAACAATAAAAGTTTGAGAACCTCCAGATAACACTGATAGTATACAGTTAGCTGTTAGAGCACTAGCTTCTTACAGTCGTATCCAAAAGCTGTAACGAACAGAGTTTGAGAACCTCCTGATAACACTGATACTATGCAGTTAGCTCTTAGCTCAATAACGTATTACAGTCGTATCCAAAAGCTGTAACGAACAAAGTTTGAGGCGCTCCTGATAACACTGATACTATGCAGTTATCTTATACCACACTAGCTTCCTACAGTCGTATCCAAAAGACGTAACAATAAAAGTTTGAGAACCTCCAGATAACACTGATAGTATACAGTTAGCTGTTAGAGCACTAGCTTCTTATAGTCGTATCCAATAGCCATAATGAACAGAGTTTGAGACCCTACTGATAACACTGATAGTTGGCAGTTAGCTGTTAGCACACTAGCTTCTTACATTTGTATCCAAAAGACGTTACTATCAGTGTTTGATACATTCCTAATAACAGTGATAGTGTGCAGTTAGCTATTAGCGCAATAGCTTGTTTCAGTCATATCCAAAAGTTGTACCGAACAGAGTTTGAGAACCTCCTGATAACACTGATAGTATACAGTTAGCTGTTAGCACACTAGCTTCTTACAGTCTTATCCAAAAGACGCAACGAACAGAAATTGAGGCGCTCCTTCTAACACTGATAGTATGCAGTTATCGTTTAGCACACTAGCTTCTTATAGTCGTATCTAAAAGCCCCAACGAAAAGAGTTTTAGACCCTCCTGATAACACTCATAGTATGCAGTTCGCTGTTAGCACACTAGCTTCTTACAGTTTATCCAAAAGAAGTAGAAACAGAGTTTCAGAACTTCCTGATAACACTGAAAGTATGCAGGTATCGTTTAGAACAATAGTTTCTTATAATCAAATCCAAAAGCCTTAACGAAAAGAGTTTGAGAACCTCCTGATAACACTGATAGTATGCAGTTAGCTGTTAGCACACTAGCATTTTACACTCGTATCCGAAAGCCGCAACGATCAGAGTTTGAAACCTTCCTCATAACAGTGATAGTTTTCAGTCAGATTTTAGCGCAATAGCTTGTTTCAGTTTTATCCAAAAGCTTTACGAAACAGATTTTAAGAACATCCTGATCACACTGATAGCTTGCTGTCAACGTTTAGCGCAATAGATTGTTTCGGTCTTATCCTAAGTCTGTACGAAACAGAGTTTAAGAACCTTCTGATAACACTGATAGTAAGCAGTAAGCTTCTTACAATCGTAGCTAAAAGACGCGACAAAAATAGTTTGACAACCTCCAGTTAACACTAATAGTTTGCAAATAGCTGTTAGCACACTAGCTTCTTACAGTGATATCCAAATGTTGTAAGGAATAGACTTTGAGAACCTCCTGATGACACTGATAGAATGCAGTTAGCTCTTCCCTAACTAAACCTTTACAGTCGTATCCAAAAAACGTAACGAAAAAAGTTTGAGCACCTCCTGATAACACTGATAGTATGTAGTTAGCTGTTAGTGGAGTAGCTTATGACAGTCATATTTTAAAGTTTTGACAAACAGAGTTTGAGAACCTCCTGATAACACTGATAGTATGTAGTTAGCTGTTAGTGCAGTAGCTTATGACAGTCATATTTTAAAGTTTTGACAAACAGAGTTTGATAACCTCCTGATAACACTATTATGCAGGTAGCTCTTAGCTTTAACTTCCTACAGCCGTATCCAAAAGCCGTAACGAACAGAGTCTGAGACCATTCTGATAACACTGATAGTATGCAGTAAGCTGTTAGCTCACTAGCTTCTTACAGTCGTAGCCAAAAGACGCGACGAAAAGAGTTTGACATCCTCCTGTTAACACTAATAGTATGCAGTTAGCTGTTAGCACACTAGCTTCTTACAGTGATATCCAAATTTTGTAAGGAACAGATTTTGAGAACCTCCTGATGACACTGATAGAATGCAGTTGGCTCTTAGCTCATTAACGTTTTACAGTCGTATCCAAAAACGTAACGAACCCAGTTTGAGAACCTCCTGATAACACTGATAGTATGCAGTTAGCTGTTAGCTCACTGGCTTCTTAGAGTTATATCGAAATACCGCAATGAACAGAGTATGAGAAGCTCCTGATAACACTGATATTATGTAATTAGCTGTTAGTACACTAGCTTCTTACAGTCGTATCCAAAAGCTGTAACGAACACAGTTTGACAACCTCCTGATTACACAGATAGTATGCAGTTAGCTGTTAGCAACATAGCTTCTTACAGTCGTATCCAAAAGCCGTAACGAACAAAAATTGAGACCCTCAAGATAACACTGATAGTATGCAGTTTTCTGTTAGCATACTAGCTTCCTACAGTCGTATCCAAAAGAAGTAACGAACAGGGTTTGAAAACCTCCTGATAACACTGATAGTATGCAGTTAGCTGATTGCGCACTGGCTTGTTTCAGTCCTATTCAAGAGCCGCAACAAACTGAGTTTGAGAACCTCCTGATAACACTGATAGTATGCAGTTACCTCTTAGCTCACTAACGTATTACAGTCGTATCCAAAAGCCGCAACGAACAGAGTTTGAGGCGCTCATGATAACACTGATAGTAAACAGTTTTCTTTTAGCACACTAGCTTCTTATAGTCGTATCCAAATGCCTTACCGAACAAAGTTTGAGAACCTCCTGATAACACTAATAGTATGAAATTAGCTGTTAGCACACTAGCTTCTTACAGTCATATCCAAAAGCCGCAACGATCAGAGTTTGAGACCTTCCTCATAACAGTGATAGTTTGCAGTTACCTATTAGCGCAACAGCTGGTTTCAGTCGTATCCAAAAGCTGTAACGAACAACGTTTGAGAACCTCCTTATCACACTGTTAGTTTGCAGTTAGCTCTTAGGTCAATAACATCTTACAGTCGTATCCAAAAGCCGTAAAGAACAGAGTTTCAGACCCTTTTGATAACACTCATAATATGCAGTTTGCGGTTAGCACATTATATTCTTACAGTCGAATCCAAAAGACGCAACGAACAGAGTTTGAGAACCTCCTGATAACACTAATAGTATGAAATTAGCTGTTAGCACACTAGCTTCTTAAAGTCGTATTCAAAAGCTGTAACGAACAAAGTTTGAGTACCTCCTGATAACAATGATAGTATGGAGATAGCTGTTAGTGCAGTAGCTTCTTACAGTCGTTTCCAAAAACGGTAAAGAACAATGTTTGAGAACACCCTGATATCACTGATAGTATGCAGTTAGCTCTTAGCTCACTAACGTCTTACAGTCGTATCCAAAAGCTGTAACGAACAAAATTTTAGAGCCTCCTGATAACACTAATAATATGCAGTTAGCTGTAAACACAATAGCGTCTTACAGTCGTATTCAAAAGACGCAAAGAACAGAGTTTGAAAACCTCCTGATTACACTAATAGTCTGCATTAAGCTGTTAGCACACTAGTTCTTACAGCCATATCCAAATGTTGTAAGGAACAGGGTTTGAGTACCTCCTGATAACACTAATAAAATCCAGTTAGCAGTTAGCACATTATATTCTTACAGTCGAATCCAAAAGACGCAACGAACAGAGTTTGAGAACCTCCTGATAACACTAATAGTATGAAATTAGCTGTTAGCACACTAGCTTCTTAAAGTCGTATTCAAAAGCTGTAACGAACAAAGTTTGAGTACCTCCTGATAACAATGATAGTATGGAGATAGCTGTTAGTGCAGTAGCTTCTTACAGTCGTTTCCAAAAACGGTAAAGAACAATGTTTGAGAACACCCTGATATCACTGATAGTATGCAGTTAGCTCTTAGCTCACTAACGTCTTACAGTCGTATCCAAAAGCTGTAACGAACAAAATTTTAGAGCCTCCTGATAACACTAATAATATGCAGTTAGCTGTAAACACAATAGCGTCTTACAGTCGTATTCAAAAGACGCAAAGAACAGAGTTTGAAAACCTCCTGATTACACTAATAGTCTGCATTAAGCTGTTAGCACACTAGTTCTTACAGCCATATCCAAATGTTGTAAGGAACAGGGTTTGAGTACCTCCTAATAACACTAATAAAATCCAGTTAGCAGTTAGCACATTATATTCTTACAGTCGAATCCAAAAACTGTAACGAACAAAGTTTGAGAACCTCCTGATAACACTATTAATATATAGTTAGCTCTTAGCTCACTAACGTGTTACAAACGTATGAAAAGACGTAAGGAATAGAGTTTGAGAACCTCCTGATAACACTGATAGTATGCAGTTAGCTCTTAGCTCACTAACGTTCTACAGTCGTATCCCAAAGCCGTAACGAAAAGAGTTTGAGGTGCTCCTGATAACACTGATAGTATGCAGTTGGCTGTTAACACACTAGCTTCTTACAGTCATATCAAAATGTTGTAAGGAACAGAGTTTGATAACCTCCTGATAACACAGATAGTATGCAGTTAGCTCCTATGTCATTAGCTTGTTACAGTCTTATCCGAAAGTTGTAACGAACATAATTAGTTAACTTCCTGATAACACAGATAGTATGCAGTTAGCTATTAGCGCAATAGCTTCTTATAGTCGTATCTAAACGACGTAACGAACAGAGTTTGAGAACCTCTTGATAACACTGAAAGTCCGCATTTAGCTGTTATCTCACTAATTTCTTACACTCGTATTAAAAAGCCGTAACGAACAGAGTTTGAGAACCTCCTTATAACACTGGTGGTATGCACTTAGCAGTCCAGGACTTAATGGGGTTGAAGATGCGCTGAAATTTTAACGCAATTTTTTTTAGATTATTGATCTGGGTACTTGGGAGATTGTATAAACGTATGTCGTCGCCCCTCTCACTTGGTCGACATACCTGGGGGAGAGGGGGAACATCGAGGGATAGGCGCTGTGCTGGAACCTTTGTATCTTTTAAATTATAAAATAGAATAACCAAAAATATGTTTTTAAACGCACATAACTAAGGGCTTCAATAATGGTTCTTACTTTCAATAAATTTAACTTTTAATAAATTTAGCCTAAACCTTTATTGGTCTCTTATACAGTATATGAATTAGTGTTATTCCTACATTGCTTCCAAATTATATTCAAGGTCCTTAAAAACAAATGATTATTAGCAATAGTAGCTATAAAATAACCATACTAAAGCCCATTTCTAAGCTCAATAAATAGTAAAAAACTTGAAAACCATATTTTATTTAAAGAAATAATGGTTCCAATCAATACTCTAAAATGTTTTTTATGGACGGTGACACTATCCAGTATTTTAGGGTATGATCGATCACCTACACTTTTTTTACGTTTTATTATACTTTAAAATTCCTATATAAAAATGTGTTCCTCTAGATTGAATTTTATTCTTTATAAATGCATTTCATAAAGTTATAATATTTTTGTGTAGAAAATGGAAAATCGATTTTCCGTATTAAAAAAGTCGCGCGAAAAATCAACTTCTGATTGATCGATTCCTCCTATTACAAACATATTTCCACAAATAACAAATTACACCTGCTTACAAAATTGTATCGAAATCGGACGTTTCGCTCCAAAGTTACCATGATTTAGACACGAAATCTATCATGATATTAGTATATATTTTTGTATATAAATTTAAACAAATATTTTTAAAATTCCAGAGTCCTTAAAACAAACTTTTATCTTGGTCTCCGGCTTACGTTCAATGGGGAATTTTCTAACGGAAATTCATTAAAAAAAGCTAAGTAAATGGTTTAGAAAAAATAATTGTTTACTCAGGAAATATTATAGTTAGCCATTTTTACGTAAGATCCGTTATTGAAGCCGTTATCTTTGTGAGTTTAAAAACATTTTTTTGGCTATTCTATCTTTTATACAGAGACTTTTGGCTATTCTATCTTTTGTACTTTAAAAGATACAAAGGTTCCATCAGAGCCCGTTCCCCACGATGTTCCCCCTACCCCCCCCCCCGTTTGTTGACCAGTGAAGGGGCGACGACATACGTTACTACAATCCCCTAAGTGCCCAAAACAATAATCTAAAACAAAATTGCGTTAGGCTTTCAGTGCATCCTCAACGCTCTTTAGACCATGGACTAAAGTGTTAGCACACTAGCTTGTTACAGTCGTATCAAAAAGCCGCGAAAAGCAGATCCAACAACCTCTTAATACCACTGATATTATGCAGTTAGCCGTATATGTACTTAAGCCTACTTGTACAGTCGTATCCAAAAGAAATTACGCATAGAAGCTTAGAACTTTCTGATACCACTGATATTCTCCAGTTAGCCGTTAAAGCACTTTCTTGTACAGTCGTATCAAAAATCCGTTGCAAGTAAAGTTCGAGAACATGCTGTAACCACTGGTATAAGGCATATGCACACTGGCTTGTAATGTCGTATGCAAAAGCCACGAGAGCAGAGTTCGAGAACTCTTGATACCACTGATATTATGCAGTTAGCCGTATATGTACTTAAGCCTACTTGTACAGTCGTATCCAAAAGAAATTACGCGTAGAAGCTTAGAACTTTCTGATACCACTGATATTCTCCAGTTAGCCGTTAAAGCACTTTCTTGTACAGTCGTATCAAAAATCCGTTGCAAGTAAAGTTCGAGAACATGCTGTAACCACTGGTATAAGGCAATTGCACACTGAGTTGTAATGTATCCAAAAGCCGCGAAGTGCAGAGTTCGAGAACTCATGTTACCACTGATATTTTTCAGTTAACCGTTAGCGTACTTGTACAGTCCTATTCAAAAGCAGTGAAGCTTAGAGTTCGAGTTGTTACTAATAGTATGCAGTTAGCAATTAGCGCACTGGTTTGTACAGTCGTATCCAAAAGCAGTGACGTTTAGAGCCTTAGAGCGTTCTAATACCATAGGTATTCTTGATATAAACGTATAGCATATGATTAATAGAATCTCTAAGCGAATTTACGGTATAGAGCACTTAGCGGTTGCCTTTGTACTCTTCTCTAATTCCTACTACAAGATTCGCTTATTGTATGCCTATATTGATGAAATAACTCAGTTATTGTCTGAAATAATCTGCGTTCTTACTGAACGTTTGTGTCTAATGTATGCCCACGCATCTCATTTATGTCCTATGTTCTATATCGAGAGACAGTGGATAGTACCCACTCTGCTGTTACTTGTCACTCAGTACCCGACGCCAACTCAGTAGGTTCTAGCAAAGATTTACTTCAGCACAATGATGCCGGAGTAGATCCATCTTATCTGTGCGGACTCAGTCCTCGCCTTGTGGCGGTTGCTCCTCTCATTACACCCCCCTCTTATACGTGCATTAAGTGTATTTCAAATGTATACCTCTCTAAAGTTTTTTATCACTAGCAATAGCAAAATGCTTTGAAATACATTATATTAAACTACATAATAAAATGGATAATTTGTCTAAAGGTATTTATAGATGTGTCAGAGCCCATAACGAATTTGTATGTTAACAGAATTTAAAGGCCATTAATATAATTGTCTTTAAAAAATGTATCCTAATTTTTACACAACTCATCCTTATACAAATCTCTTTTGATTAATAAGACATTTTAACCCTTGTAAAGTTTACAGAGCTTTATGTATCAATATATGATCAAGTTCCTTTTGGTAATACAAATGTTGCATTTTGTTCTTAAGCTGTTGGAAGTTTTAAAGATATGCACTTGAAGGCTCGTTGTTGTATTTATATTTAATGCCTAGACCATCGTTCTGATTGTATTAGGAGAGAGCAAGTGTACGATCATAGAGGCATAGCACCGAACCAAAATATATCTTTCATTCAAAAACAAGTTTTCATTCAAAACACTGTAGTTTAGTTAAAAACTATTAGTTTTGCACTCGTTTGTATTATCTTGGCAACAAACCACTACTTACTGATTTATTAGCAGACGCGTTTTGCGCTACAAAACAATAAACACACATTCAAAATAAAAATATTCAGGGAACCCACCACCACAGACAGAGTTATACAAAACACTTCCAATCACCCCACACAACACAAACATGCTGCCTTCCACTCCATGATACACAGATTAATCAACATACCCATGAGAAATGAAGACAAAATAAACGAACTAAACACAATAAACACATAGCCCGTAAAAACGGATACAAACACACCTTGATAGACAACATAATGCGCAAAAAAACTTACACATAACACAACACAAAACAATAACACACAAACACAAAAATATATAACACTTACATACCACGACAACACATCACAAAAAATAGTTTCCACGCTTCGCAAACTTAAATACAAAGTAGCATTTACAACATCCAACACAATTAAAAAACACCTACACAGTTCAAAAACACACCAGGGTAAACACTACAGGGCAGGCGTATACAAGGTTACGTGCAACAACTGCCCCAGCTTTTACATGGAAAAAACAGGGAGAACATTTACCACAAAATATGAAGAACATGTAAAACAGATAAGAAAGACACAACCCACATCAAATTTCGCCATACACATACAAAACACACTACAGTCACAGACTGGCATAGACGCCAATCTAAAAATCCTACATTACATCAATAAAAGCAAAAAACTTAACACAGTAGAAAACTATGAGATATATAAACACTATCCACAACACATTCTAAATGACAAAACACACTCCCAATCAAACACTATATTAGATAACTATATGAAGCAACTGTGGCGTAATGTTTATTTTTAAATAAATAAAACCTCTAAACCACAAATAACACAAAACCACAATAACTATATTAGAGTACATAATTAACAACTACTCTATGAACAATAACACACTACAGAACAGAAATACACCACAGACTCACACGAACACAACACACCAGAGCAACAGTCTTGTCAGTAATTCACAGCATTAAAAAATGCGATGTCCTAGCGCGAAACGCGTCTACTGAATAAATCAGTAAGTATTGGTTTTTTGCCAAGATAATAAGTGTAATTTCTATAAAAACCTCAAGATGTACAACACAAAAACTGCAAGTTTTATTAGTTTTGAATTTAAGTTTATTAAAAACAATTTTATTTGTAATAATATATTATTATGTATCTGAAAGGATAGGTTTCTGCAATTTATCTTTTCTGCTGCTTTTAAATGTGGCTACTTTGAAAGACTATTGTTTTCTCTGTAAAAATTCAAGCAATATCCTCTGATAGCTAATGACAATAATGTCATAAAGAGTAATCTGTCATTGTACAAAATTATTAAACTTTCGTTTACAACACATCCGTGAATTAGACGTTCGAAGTTGGTCTAGGATGTGCCCCCTTAACCTCTTACCCGGACGTAGAAGTGTAGAAATCGCTTGTTGCCTAGGTTAATCGTTTCACATTATTAGAAATGTGTTTGAAACCCGACATATATATAAACTGATTTGATGGATGCGGAAACCAACTTGTTTTGTCCTTAATTAGAAACACGCACAACCAATTTCCTTTAAAACCACTAATAATTAAAAACCTGCGCAGTAAAAACGTCTGTTCGTTCGTCAAACCCGACTAGTTTTATAATCCATAGTAAGGTGGTCTAAGATGACCTTTTAATAAAGTTATCTAGTATATTCCGGAAACAGTATATGGGGGGTAGGGATAGGCCCAAACAGGACATTAATACTGGAATACGGGACAATTACATGAAGTAGACCTACTATTAACCGCGGTGTCCACTTCATGCAAAAGACAGGCGCCTGCCCACTATAGGCTACGTTTCTAAGTGTGTAAGTATTTTATGAGTGTTAGTGCTAAAACATGTATAAGTCTTGGCAGTAATAATGATTGTCAGTAATATCGTGTCTCAGTAAATGCAGCTAGGGGTAATACGATTTATAAATATTATAAAGAAAAAGTGTGTTTAAATGTAACTGGAAATAACCATTGTGAATTTACTTCGTGAGGCGATCTTGCGTGAACAATAAAACTATTATAAATCTGAAGGCTAGCGTTACTGTATACCATTATTTAAAAAAATTTAAAGCACTCAAATTCATAGAAAGTGAGAATTCAAACTGGGAATTCGAACAATGAGATGACGGACAGGTAAATTAAACGGTCAACCCTTTCGAGCACTTACAGTTAAATTACGTTTTCAAGATATACGTCGTCTATGTCGTTATTACTTTTTTATGTTAAGAATATTTACAAAGTTGAAACTGGTCTTTATTTGAAAATAAAATTGCACTAAATAAAGATTATTAATTGCACTATTTAATATCAGTAATGCTTGAGCTGGCTTGTGAGCTAAGGCTGCAAATAAATTAATAACTGGACACGAACTCACAAAACAATGTACAGTACTTTATTGTCATACGAGTTTCAATAACTTATGTCATCGTCTTCAGGGACACTACTACAAATTTAAACTACAACTTCTAATTGTAGTTGTAGTTGCAGATGTAAACTTTTAGTAGTGTCACTGATGATGATGATGTCGTTAAAACGTTCATGACAATAAAGTCTATTGTTTTGTGAGTTCGTGTTCAGTTATTTATTTCATTATGCTGTTTAATATTAACTGAGGGCTATTCATCACGCTGGATATACGTGTTGAGTTTCTAACACTTTGCGTCAGACACATTCGCCAGTGTGTTATGTGGACCTTTGAAGGGGAAGAAAGATGACGCGGAGTACCTGTCTTTCGACTCCCCATCCTTGTCAAAGAAGTACACAGATAGTTGCTGAATGTGGAGAATCTAAATTCCAGCATATAAGACTACGTCCCCATGAATTCAAAATACTTGTGGCTTCTGCCCGGGTGACTAGCGTTAAGCTCGAAGTAGGGTGTTTACTGTCACGACCCTTGGTACTAATCTGTAAGAGCCCGAAAGTCTTACTCTGAAGCCTTAACTGGTGTCTTCCGATCAGACGCCACGGTTTCGGTCGTTTTACAGAACTACGTAGAACCTTTCGAACTGCTACGTTTTTCTGATTGGTTCGGTTCAGATAATACAATCGGAACCTTCCATTCTCGATTGGCCTTAACTAATATCCTGGGCAGTCTTAAACCCATACCGTAAGACCTTAAGGCTTTTCAAATAGGTGTTACTCTTCTCGCCCTCATTCTTACACTTTAGGGACTGAGGCTCCGAACTTTAGGTCAGTATAACCGATTTGGCTTAATGGAGTATAACTGAATCATCAAGTTGCATAAAACTGAATAAAGCCTCGCCAAGCCGAGGCGAGAAAATGAGTCAAGATAATGGCGATCAGCGGCGAGTGCAATCAAAACTAATGGATTGATACTTTATGGAACAAGTCGATGAATATGTCGTTCTTGGACAAACCATCAGAAAAGGGAGGAGATATGAAATACCAGAGATGACCAAAACTGTACGATTAAGAGAGGCATGATGTGATAGACTGTCATGTGTTTGTAAATACCAGACAGTTCCCTCTCTATATAGGAACCAAAGTCACCAGCTTTTGTATTACAACAGTGAACACGTTAGGCGCCTAAACGAGGACGTTAACAAAATTAAACCTAAACAAACATGAAAATCACAAACGGAAAATGTTTGAGACATCACTCAAGGAATGGTTGTTCATGAATAAGATTCTAGAAGTAATGGTCATCGCTCTTCACCTAAAGTGAAGAGTATCAGTGTCTTTTCGCATATTTTTATGTTTGATGCAACTTGTTTTGTATCTAAGCTCTTCGAGTATAAAGTGAAGAGCTTATAAGCTCAACACATTAGATCTATGTCTCGTATGTTTATATCTTTAAGATTGTTATACAAAATTCTTAATAGATTAGCTTATGTTGGTGTAAATAGTAAGTTTTAATTTGGATTCAAATTAATAATATTTTTTTAGCTTAGATAACATCAAACTACATTGAATTAGGAAGTAGAGGGTACTATGAAATTGGTTGGATTATTTATTCTATAATGCAAGTTTAATCATAGGTTTAATCAAAATTTAAGATAAAGAGTCAGAAGCGCCTAGGAAAATTAGGCGGTCCTCGCAACTCAAGGCGTACAAACACTACACGCGCTACCCTGCCTACCCGCCAGGTAGTGGGTTCTACATGTCACCTATAAGTTCTTCATGTAAAAGACTAATTTTTGTAAACTATTCTATTTAGGTAATTTTTACTGAAACATTTAAATTATTCCTTAAAAAAATTGGCTGAACACGACCTAATTATTTCAATATTTAATTAATGGTTAATGTAATTTAATAAATTTCAGATATCTATATTTAATGACTTATATTGTCTTCAGAAGTGTCATAATTATGTTGTGATTCGCCTCTATTTCCTAAAAATCCATAAATGTCAACAAAATACCTAAATATGTTCCCGTTTAAAATGTTTTCGTCTTGTACACCAAGGCATAGTAGGTGACTCATGAGTGGTAAGTATGCAGGTAGACCACCGGGCAAGGTCAGCACGAGTGTGTGTGCGAGAGTCGCCTATTTCTCTAGGGCGCTTCCGATTCTGGATGAAGTATACATATATTCCTTAGTTATTATGGAACATAATTGCTGAAACGTACCTGATGATGACAATAAAGACTTTGATGTAAGAATTGAATTATAGTGATTTATATGTATACTACAGTTTGTAGATCTCACTATTTGTACAAGGTCAAAACCGAACTACTGATGCGTGTATTTTAATGGGTTACCTCAAGGTAACGTATTCCACTGTTTTACTGGCCAATATTATGAACTCAATAAATTAAAGGAGGAATTTCTCAGGGTAGCGAATTCCAATGTTTTACTGGGCAATATTCTGAACTCAATAAATTAAAGGAAGACTTTCTCAGGGTAGCGTATTCCACTGTTATACTATGCAATATTCATAAATCAATAAATTAAATGAAGAATTTCTCAGGGTACCGTATTCTACTATTTTACTGGGCAATATTCTAAACTCAATAAATTAGAGGAAGAATCTTTCAGGGTAGCGTATTCCACTGTTTTACTGGGCAATATTCTTAACCCAAATAAATTAAACGAAGAATTTCTCAGGGTAGCGTATTCACTGTTATACTATGCAATATTCATAAATCAATGAAATAAATGAAGAATTTCTCAGGGTAACATATTCCACAGTTTTACTGGGCAATATTATGAACTCAATAAATTAAAGGAGGAATATCTCAGGGTAGAGTATTCCACTGTTTTACTGGCAATATTCTGAACTCAATAAATTAAAGGAAGAATTTCTCAGGTAGCGTATTCCACTGTTATAATATGCAATATTCAACAATCAATAAATTAAATGAAGAATTTCTCAGGGTACCGTATTCTACTGTTTTACTGGGCAATATTATGAACTCAATAAATTAAAGTAGGAATTTCTCATGGTAGAGTATTCCACTGTTTTACTGGGCAATATTCTGAACTCAATAAATTAAAGGAAGACTTTCTCAGGGTAGCGTATTCCGCTGTTATACTATGCAATATTCACAAATCAATAAATTAAATGAAGAATTTCTCAGGGTACCGTATTCTACTATTTTACTGGGCAATATTCTAAACTCAATAAATTAGAGGAAGAATCTCTCAGGGTAGCGTATTCCACTATTTTACTGGGCAATATTCTTAACCCAAATAAATTAAACGAAGAATTCCTCAGGGTAGCGTATTCCACTGTTATACTATGCAATATTCATAAATCAATGAAATAAATGAAGAATTTCTCAGGGTAACGTATTCCACAGTTTTACTGGGCAATATTATGAACTCAATAAATTAAAGGAGGAATATCTCAGGGTAGAGTATTCCACTGTTTTACTGGCAATATTCTGAACTCAATAAATTAAAGGAAGAATTTCTCAGGTAGCGTATTCCACTGTTATAATATGCAATATTCAACAATCAATAAATTAAATGAAGAATTTCTCAGGGTACCGTATTCTACTGTTTTACTGGGCAATATTATGAACTCAATAAATTAAAGTAGGAATTTCTCATGGTAGAGTATTCCACTGTTTTACTGGGCAATATTCTGAACTCAATAAATTAAAGGAAGACTTTCTCAGGGTAGCGTATTCCACTGTTATACTATGCAATATTCATAAATCAATAAATTAAATGAAGAATTTCTCAGGGTACCGTATTCCACAGTTTTACTGGGCAATATTATGAACTCAATAAATTAAAAGAGGAATATCTCAGGGTAGCGTATTCTACTGTTTTACTGGGCAATATTACGAACTCAATAAATTAAAAGACGAATATCTCAGGGTAGCGTATTCTACTGTTTTACTGGGCAATATTATGAACTCAATAAATTAAAGGAAGAATTTCTCTGGGTAGCGTATTCCACTGTTATAATATGCAATATTCATAAATCAATAAATTAAATGAAGAATTTCTCAGGGTACCGTATTCTACTGTTTCACTGGGCAGTATTATGAACTCAATAAATTAAAGTAGGAATTTCTCATGGTAGAGTATTCCACTGTTTTACTGGGCAATATTCTGAACTCAATAAATTAAAGGAAGAATTTCTCATGTTAGCGTATTCCACTGTTTTACAGGGATATATTCTGAACTCAATAACCTAAAAGACGAATTTCTCAGGGTAGCGAATTCTATTGTTTTACTGGGCAATATTATGAACTCAATAAATTAAAGAAGGAATTTCTCAGGGTAGCGAATTCTATTGTTTTACTGGGTAATATTATGAACTCAATAAATTAAAGAAGGAATTTCTCAGGGTAGCGAATTCCAATGTTTTACTGGGCAATATTATGAACTCAATAAATTAAAGAAGGAATATCTCAGGGTATAGTATTCCACTGTTTTACTGGGCAATATTCTTAACTCAAATAAATTAAACGAAGAATTTCTCTTGTTAGCGTATTCCACTGTTTTACTGGGTAATATTATGAACTCAATAAATTTAAGGAGGAATATCTCAAGGTAGAGTATTCCACAGTTTTACTGGGCAATATTCTGAACTCAATAAATTAAAAGAAGAATTTCTCAGGGTAGCGTATTCCACTGTTATACTATGCAATATTCATAAATCAATGAAATAAATGAAGAATTTCTCAGGGTACCGTATTCCACAGTTTTATTGGGCAATATTATGAACTCAATAAATTAAAGTAGGAATTTATCATGGTAGAGTATTCAACTGGTTTACTGGGCAATATTCTGAACTCAATAAATTAAAGGAAGAATTTCTCATGTTAGCGTATTCCACTGTTTTACAGGGATATATTCTGAACTCAATAACCTAAAAGACGAATTTCTCAGGGTAGCGAGTTCTATTGTTTAACTGGGCAATATTATGAACTCAATAAATTAAAGAAGGAGTTTCTCAGGTTAGCGAATTCCTATGTTTTACTGGGTAATATTATGAACTCAATAAATTAAAGAAGGAATATATCAGGGTATAGTATTCCACTGTTTTACTGGGCAATATTCTGAACTCAATAAATTAAAGGAAGAATTTTCAGGGTAGCGTATTCCACTGTTATACTATGCAATATTCTAAACTCAATAAATTAGAGGAAGAATTTCTCATTATAGCGTATTCCACTGTTTTACTGGCAATATTCTGAACTCAATAACCTAAAAGACAAATTTCTCAGGGTAGCGAATTCTATGGTTTTACTGAGCAATATTATGAACTCAATTAATTAAAGGAAGAATTTCTCAGGGTAGAGTATTCCACTGTTTTACTTTCAAAATTCTGAACTTAATAACCTAAAAGACGAATTTCTCAGGGTAGCGAATTGTATTGTTTTACTGGGCAATATTATGAACTCAATTAATACAAGGAAGAATTTCTCAGGGTAGCGAATTCTATTGTTTTACTGGGCAATATTATGAACTCAATTAATTAAAGGAGGAATATCTCAGGGTAGAGTATTCCACTGTTTTACTGGGCAATATTATGAACTCAATAAATTAAAGAAGGAATATCTCAGGGTATAGTATTCCACTGTTTTACTGGGCAATATTCTGAACTCAATAAATTAAAGGAAGAATTTCTCATGTTAGCGTATTCCACTGTTTTACAGGGATATATTCTGAACTCAATAACCTAAAAGACGAATTTCTCAGGGTAGCGAATTCAATTGTTTTACTGGGCAATATTATGAACTCAATAAATTAAAGAAGGAATTTCTCAGGGTAGCGAATTCTATTGTTTAACTGGGCAATATTATGAACTCAATAAATTAAAGAAGGAATTTCTCAGGGTAGTGAATTCTATTGTTTAACTGGGCAATTTTATGAACTCAATAAATTATAGAAAGAATTTCTCAGGGTAGCGAATTCCAATGTTTTACTGGGCAAAATTATGAACTCAATAAATTAAAGAAGGAATATCGTAGGGTATAGTATTCCACTGTTTTACTGGGCAATATTCTGAACTCAATGAAATAAATGAAGAATTTCTCAGGGTACCGTATTCCACTGTTTTATTGGGCAATATTATGAACTCAATAAATTAAAGTAGGAATTTATCATGGTAGAGTATTCCACTGGTTTACTGGGCAATATTCTGAACTCAAAAAATTGAAGGAAGAATTTCTCATGTTAGCGTATTCCACTGTTTTACAGGGATATATTCTGAACTCAATAAATTAAAGAAGGAATATCTCAGGGTATAGTATTCCACTGTTTTACTGGGCAATATTCTGAACTCAATAAATTAAAGGAAGAATTTTCAGGGTAGCGTATTCCACTGTTATACTATGCAATATTCTAAACTCAATAAATTAGAGGAAGAATTTCTCATTGTAGCGTATTCCACTGTTTTACTGGCAATATTCTGAACTCAATAACCTAAAAGACGAATTTCTCAGGGTAGCGAATTCTATGGTTTTACTGGGCAATATTATGAACTCAATTAATTAAAGGAGGAATATCTCAGGGTGGAGTATTCCACTGTTTTACTGGCAATATTCTGAACTGAATAAATTAAAGAAAGAATTTCTCAGGGTAGCGTTTTCCACTGTTATAATATGCAATATTCATAAATCAATAAATTAAATGAAGAATTTCTCATGGTACCGTATTCTACTTTTTTACTGGGTAATATTATGAACTCAATAAATTTAAGGTCCAATATCTCAAGGTAGAGTATTTCACTGTTTTACTGGGCAATACTCTGAACTCAATAAATTAAAAGAAGAATTTCTCAGAGTAGCGTATTCCACTGTTATACTATGCAATATTCATAAATCAATGAAATAAATGAAGAATTTCTCAAGGTACCGTATTCCACAGTTTTATTGGGCAATATTATGAACTCAATAAATTAAAGTAGGAATTTATCATGGTAGAGTATTCCACTGTTTTACGGGGATATATTCTGAACTCAATAACCTAAAAGACGAATTTCTCAGGGTAGCGAATTCTATTGTTTTACTGGGCAATATTATGAACTTAATAAATTAAAGAAAGAATTTCTCAGGGTAGCGAATTCCAATGTTTTACTGGGCAATATTATGAACTCAAATAAATTAAATGAAGCTTTTGTCAGGGTACCGTATTCCACTGTTTTACTGGGTAATATTATGAACTCAATAAATTTAAGGTGGAATATCTCAAGGTAGAGTATTTCACTGTTTTACTGGGCAATACTCTGAACTCAATAAATTAAAAGAAGAATTTCTCAGAGTAGCGTATTCCACTGTTATACTATGCAATATTCATAAATCAATGAAATAAATGAAGAATTTCTCAAGGTACCGTATTCCACAGTTTTATTGGGCAATATTATGAACTCAATAAATTAAAGTAGGAATTTATCATGGTAGAGTATTCCACTGTTTTACAGGGATATATTCTGAACTCAATAACCTAAAAGACGAATTTCTCAGGGTAGCGAATTCTATTGTTTTACTGGGCAATATTATGAACTCAATAAATTAAAGAAAGAATTTCTCAGGGTAGTGAATTCCAATGTTTTACTGGGCAATATTATGAACTCAATAAATTAAAGAAGGAATATCTCATTGTATAGTATTCCACTGTTTTACTGGGCAATATTCTGAACTCAATAAATTAAAGGAAGAATTTCTCAGGGTAGCGTATTCCACTGTTATACTATGCAATATTCTAAACTCAATAAATTAGAGGAAGAATCTCTCAGGGTAGTGTATTCCACTGTTTTACTGGGCAATATTCTTAACTCAAATAAATTAAATGAAGAATTTCTCTTCTTATCGTATTCCACTGTTATATTATGCAATATTCATATCAATAAATTAAATGAAGAATTTCTCAGGGTACCGTATTCCACTGTTTTACTGCGTAATATTATGAACTCAATAAATTAAAGAAAGAATTTCTCAGGGTAGCGAATTCAAATGTTTTACTGGGCAGTATTATGAACTCAATAAATTAAAGAAGGAATATCTCAGGGTATAGTATTCCACTGTTTTACTGGGCAATATTCTGAACTCAATAAATTAAAAGAAGAATTTCTCAGGGTAGCGTATGCCACTGTTATACTATGCAATATTCAAAAATCAATGAAATAAATGAAGAATTTCTCAGGGTACCGTATTCCACAGTTTTATTGGGCAATATTATGAACTCAATAAATTAAAGGAGGAATATCTCAGGGTAGAGTATTCCACTGTTTTACTGGCAATATTCTGAACTCAATAAATTAAAGGAAGAATTTCTCAGGGTAGCGTATTCCACTGTTATAATATGCAATATTCATATCAATAAATTAAATGAAGAATTTCTCAGGGTACCGTATTCTACTGTTTTACTGGGCAATATTATGAACTCAATAAATTAAAGAAGGAATTTCTCAAGGTAGAGTATTTCACTGTTTTACTGGGCAATACTCTGAACTCAATAAATTTCTCAAGAATTTTCAAGAATTTCTCAGGGTAGCGAATTCCAATGCTTTACTGGGCAATATTATGAACTCAATAAATTAAAGAAGGAATTTTTAAGGGTAGCGAATTCTATTGTTTAACTTTGCAATATTATGAACTCAATAAATTAAAGAAGGAATTTCTCAGGGTAGCGAATTCTATTGTTTTACTGGGCAATATTATGAACTCAATATATTAAATAAAGAATTTCTCTTGTTAGCGTATTCCACTGTTATACTATGCAATATTCATATCAATAAATTAATAGAAGAATTTCTCAGGGTACCGTATTCCACTGTTTTACTGGGTAATAATATGAACTCAATAAATTAAAGAAAGAATTTCTCAGGGTAGCGAATTGAAATGTTTTACTGGGCAATATTATGAACTCAATAAATTAAAGAAGGAATATCTCAGGGTATAGTATTCCACTGTTTTACTGGGCAATATTCTGAACTCAATAAATTAAAAGAAGAATTTCTCAGGGTAATACGCCACTGTTATAATATGCAATATTCATAAATCAATGAAATAAATGAAGAATTTCTCAGGGTACCGTATTCCACAGTTTTATTGGGCAATATTATGAACTCAATAAATTAAAGGAGGAATATCTCAGGGTAGAGTATTCCACGGTTTTACTGGCAATATTCTGAACTCAATAAATTAAAGGAAGAATTTCTCAGGGTAGCGTATTCCACTGTTATAATATGGAATATTCATATCAATAAATTAAATGAAGAATTTCTCAGGGTACCGTATTCTACTGTTTTACTGGGCAATATTATGAACTCAATAAATTAAAGTAGGAATTTCTCATGCTAGAGTATTCCACTGTTTTACTGGGATATATTCTGAACTCAATAACCTAAAAGACGAATTTCTCAGGGTAGCGAATTCTATTGTTTAACTGGGCAATATTATGAACTCAATAAATTAAAGATGGAATTTCTCAGGAAAGCGAATTCCAATGTTTTACTGGGCAATATTATGAACTCAATAAATTAAAGAAGGAATATCTCAGGGTATAGTCTTCCACTGTTTTACTAGGCAATATTCTGAACTCAATAAATTAAACGAAGAATTTCTCTTGTTAGCGTATTCCACTGTTATACTAGGCAATATTCATAAATCAATAAATTAAATGAAGAATTTCTCAGGGTACCGTATTCCACTGTTTTACTGGCAATATTCTGAACTCAATAATCTAAAAGACGAATTTCTCAGGGTAGCGAATTCTATTGTTTTGCTGGGCAGTATTATGAACTCAATAAATTAAAGGAAGAATTTCTCAGGGTAAAGTATTCCACTGTTTTACTGGCAATATTCTGAACTCAATAACCTAAAAGACGAATTTCTCAGGGTAGCGAATTCTATTGTTTTACTGGGCAATATTATGAACTCAATAAATTAAAGGAGGAATATCTCAGGGTAGACTATTCCACTGTTTTACTGGCAATATTCGAAACTCAATAAATTAAAGGAAGAATTTCTCAGGGTAGCGTATTCCACTGTTATACTATGCAATATTCTTAACTCAATAAATTAGAGGCAGAATCTCTCAGGGTAGCGTATTCCACTGTTTTACTGGGCAATATTCTTAACTCAAATAAATTAAACGAAGAATTTCTCTTGTTAGCGTACTCCACTGTTATACTATGCAATATTCATAAATCAATAAATTAAATGAAGAATTTCTCAGGGTACCGTATTCCACTGTTTTACTGGGATATATTCTGAACTCAATAACCTAAAAGACGAATATCTCAGGGTAGCGAATTCTATTGTTTAACTGGGCAATATTATGAATCAATAAATTAAAGAAGGAATATCTCAGGGTATAGTATTCCACTGTTTTACTAGGCAATATTTCGAACTCAATAAATTAAACGAAGAATTTCTCTTGTTAGCATATTCCACTGTTATACTATGCAATATTCATAAATCAATAAATTAAATGAAGAATTTCTCAGGGTACCGTATTCCACTGTTTTACTGGCAATATTCTGAACTCAATAATCTAAAAGACGAATTTCTCAGGGTAGCGAATTCTATTGTTTTACTGGGCAAATATTATGAACTCAATAAATTAAAGGAAGAATTTCTCAGGGTAAAGTATTCCACTGTTTTACTGGCAATATTCTGAACTCAATAACCTAACAGACGAATTTCTCAGGGTAGCGAATTCTATTGTTTTACTGGGCAATATTATGAACTCAATAAATTAAAGGAGGAGTATCTCAGGGTAGACTATTCCACTGTTTTACTGGCAATATTCTAAACTCAATAAATTAAAGGAATAATTTCTCAGGGTAGCGTATTCCACTGTTTTACTGGGCAATATTCTTAACTCAAATAAATTAAACGAAGAATTTCTCTTGTTAGCGTATTCCACTGTTATATTATGCAATATTCATAAATCAATAAATTAAATGAAGAATTTCTAAGGGTACCGTATTCCACTGTTTTACTGGGTAATATTATGAGTTCAATAAATTAAAGAAGGAATTTCTCAGGGTAGAATATTCTACTGTTTTACTGTTCAATATTCCGAACTCAATAAATTAAAGGAAGAATTTCTTTTGTTAGAGTATTCCACTGTTTTACTGGGATATATTCTGAACTCAATAACCCAAAAGACGAATTTCTCAGGGTAGCGACTCCCATTGTTTTACTGGGCAATATTATGAACGTAATAAATTTAAGGAGGAATATCTCAAGGTAGAGTATTCCACTGTTTTACTGGGCAATATTCTGAACTCAATAAATTAAAGGAATAATTTCTCAGGGTAGCGTATTCGACTGTTATACTATGCAATATTCATAAATCAATGAAATAAATGAAGAATTTATCAGGGTACCGTATTCCACTGTTATACTATGCAATATTCATCAATCAATGAAATAAATGAAGAATTTCTCAGGGTACCGTATTCTACTGTTTTACTGGGCAATATTATGAACTCAATAAATTAAAGTAGGAATTTCTCAGGGTAGAGTATTCCACTGTTTTACTGGGCAATATTCTGAACTCAAATAAATTAAATGAAGAATTTCTCATGTTAGCGTATTCCACAGTTTTACTGGGATATATTCTGAGCTGAATAACCTAAAAGACGAATTTCTCAGGGTAGCGAATTCCAATGCTTTACTGGGCAATATTATGAACTTAATAGATTAAAGAAGGAATATCTCAGGGTATAGTATTCCACTTTTTTACTGGGCAATATTCTGAACTCAATAAAATAAAGGAAGAATTTCTCAGGGTAACGTATTCACAGTTTTACTATGTAATATTCTAAACTCAATTAATTAAAGGAGGAATTTCTCAGGGTAGAGTATTTCACTGTTTTACTGGGCAATATTCTGAACTCAATAACCTAAAAGACGAATTTCTCAAGGTAGCGAATTCCAATGTTTTACTGGTCAATATTATGAACTCAATAAATTAAAGAAGGAATATCTCAGGGTATAGTATTCCACTGTTTTGCTGGGCAATATTCTGAACTCAATAAATTAAAGGAAGAATTTCTCAGGGCAGAGTATTCGACTGTTTTACTAGGAAATATTCAGAACTCAATAAATTGAAGGAGGAATATCTCAGGGTAGAGTATCCCATTGTTTTACTGGGCATTGTTCTGAGCTCAATAAATTAAAGGAAGAATTTCTCTGTGTAGCGTATTCCACTGTTTTACTGGGCTATATTCTGAACTCAATAAATTAAAGGAGTAATTTCTCAGGGTAGCGTATTCCACTGTTTTACTGGGCTATATTCTGAACTCAATAAATTAAAGGAAGAATTTCTCAGGGTAGCGTATGCCACTGTTTTACTGGGCTATATTTTGAACTCAGTAAATTAAAGGAAGAATTTCTCAGGGTAGCGTATGCCACTGTTTTACTGGGCTATATTCTGAACTCATTAAATTAAAGGAGTAATTTCTCAGGGTAGCGTATTCCACTGTTTTACTGGGCTATATTCTGAACTCAATAAATTAAAGGAAGAATTTCTCAGGGTGGCGTATGCCACTGTTTTACTGGGCTATATTCTGAACTCAATAAATTAAAGGAAGAATTTCTCAGGGTAGCGTATGCCACTGTTTTACTGGGCTATATTCTGAACTCAATAAATTAAAGGAAGAATTTCTCAGGGTAGCGTATGCCACTGTTTTACTATGCAATATTCATAAATCAATGAAATAAATGAAGAATTTATCAGGGTACCGTATTCCACTGTTATACTATGCAATATTCATAAATCAATGAAATAAATGAAGAATTTCTCAGGGTACCGTATTCTACTGTTTTACTGGGCAATATTATGAACTCAATAAATTAAAGTAGGAATTTCTCAGGGTAGAGTATTCCACTGTTTTACTGGGCAATATTCTGAACTCAATAAATTAAATGAAGAATTTCTCATGTTAGCGTATTCCACTGTTTTACAAGGATATATTCTGAACTCAATAACCTAAAAGACGAATTTCTCAGGGTAGCGAATTCTATTGTTTTACTGGGAAATATTATGAACTCAATAAATTAAAGAAGGAATTTCTCAGGGTAGCGAATTCCAATGTTTTACTGGGCAATATTATGAACTCAATAAATTAAAGAAGGAATATCTCAGGGTATAGTATTCCACTGTTTTACTGGGCAATATTCTGAACTCAACAAATTAAAGGAAGAATTTCTCAGGGTAGCGTATTCCACTGTTATACTATGCAATATTCATAAATCAATTAATTAAATGAAGAATTTCTCTGGGTACCGTATTCTACTATTTTACTGGCCAATATTCTAAACTCAATAAATTAGAAGAAGAATCTTTCAGGGTAGCGTATTCCACTGTTTTACTCTGCAATATTCTTAACTCAAATAAATTAAATGAAGAATTTCTCTTGTTAGCGTATTCCACTGTTTTGTTGGGATATATTCTTTACTCAATAACCTAAAAGTCGAATTTCTCAGGGTAGCGAATTCTATTGTTTTACGTGGCAATATTATGATCTCAATAAATTAAAGGAAAATTTCTCATGTTAGCGTATTCCACTGTTTTACTGGGATATATTCTGAGCTCAATAACCTAAAAGACGAATTTCTCAGGGTAACGAATTCCAATGCTTTACTGCGCAATATTATGAACTTAATAGATTAAAGAAGGAATATCTCAGGGTATAGTATTCCACTTTTTTACTGGGCAATATTCTGAACTCAATAAAATAAAGGAAGAATTTCTCAGGGTAACGTATTCACAGTTTTACTATGTAATATTCTAAACTCTATTAATTAAAGGAGGAATTTCTCGGGGTAGAGTATTTCACTGTTTTACTGGGCAATATTCTGAACTCAATAACCTAAAAGACGAATTTCTCAAGGTAGCGAATTCCAATGTTTTACTGGTCAATATTATGAACTCAATAAATTATAGAAGGAATATCTCAGGGTATAGTATTCCACTGTTTTGCTGGGCAATATTCTGAACTCAATAAATTAAAGGAAGAATTTCTCAAGGTATCGTATTCTACTGTTTTACTGGGCAATATTCTGAACTCAATAAATTGAAGGAGGAATATCTCAGGGTAGAGTATCCCATTGTTTTACTGGGCATTATTCTGAGCTCAATAAATTAAAGGAAGAATTTCTCTGTGTAGCGTATGCCACTGTTTTACTGGGCTATATTCTGAACTCAGTAAATAAAGAAGGAATTCCTCAGGGTAGCGAATTCCACAATTTTACTAGGCAATAATCTGAACCCAATAAATTAAATTAAATACGGTACGGGTCCAGTACCGTAATCGGTATTTATTTATATATGAATCTACTGACAAATTCCATAAAAGAAAAATAAGGTACTAATATGGACTGATTAATGGAAAATAAAGCTAAAAGAAGGAAATCGGCCCCCCTCAATTTCATACATAAGATAGTGAAAGTGTCACCATACTTAGATATTAATGGAAACATCATAACCTCGTGAAAATAATACATAATATTTAGGCATAAACGCTAGTATAAGATGGAACTACCGCATAAAAAGAGGGCTATAAAAATCTTAAGTACTATTGACTGCTGGGTAAATACTCGAAGTTATCCTTAAAAATTAAAACAACAATCATTAAACCGACTCTAAAACCCGCCAGACTTTGGCAGTTAACTTTAGGGATGTTGACAAAAAAAGGAATTCTTCAAACATTTCAGAACTAGGTACTAAGGTATATGGTTATTGTCCTTCGGTATATAAAGGTATTCATCGAGACCTGAATGCTTTAACGACTTCAGGGGAAATACAAAAGATGGTTTAAAAACATTAAATGTGATACCCTACATCTGAATACAGACGTTCTCGCACTGCTCGACCATCAGCAAACGGCGAGAAGACTGAAGGGGGCTAGTGTAGTGTGGTATGATTAGTAAAGACAAACTAAAGTTCCAATGGGAAGACAATAGATATATGTGATGTACTTGAACAAGAAAAACAAGACTCTTACTTGGTATATAATAAATATATACCAAGTAAGATTCTTGTTTAAGTAGGCCTACATTAAAGTGTAAATGATAAGTGAATACATTACAATATGCGCGCGTGCGCTGGGGGAAGTCAGTTATTATCCGCAATTTAGTTTTAATTTTTAATTTATATTTAATTATATATATATTTATATTTATATTTAATTTAATTTTTTTTATATAGGTAGTACTGTCCTTTTGCGTTCATGATCCATGCTTTGTTTATTTATTATAATAAATGCATGCTTTGTATGTCTATGCATGTTTCAAGCTGCTCGATTAGTTTCAAGTGTCACGCACGATGAAGGAGCCGGACGACCGTTTACCGCCGCAAATGAGGAAAACATTGAGCGTTCGCGTGAAATGATTCTCTTAGATAGACGAGTAACTATTGATAAAGTCGGCAAATTAGTCACGGTTCTGCCAACAGACTTGGGTTTCATAAAGTTTGTACAAGATGGTTCCCAAATTAACTCACACTGCACATACACAAACGCTCTAGGACATCTGCCTAAAACTTTTGGATCGCTGTGGTAACGAACGGGACAGGATCATTACTGGTGACGAAACATGGATATATGATTACGAGTCGGAGAGTAAACGTCAGAGTATGGAATGGAAACATTCAAATTCGCCGTGCAAGATACAGTTCAATGTCCAATCATCCGCAGGAAAACTGTTGCTTAGGGTTTTTTGGGACTCACAATGTCCAGTACGGGAGCATTATGATGAAAGAGGCACAACAATAAACAGTGTACGTTACAGTATGATGCTTACTGCCAAGCTAAAGCCTGTAAATCCAAGCAAACGCCGAGGACTGCTGTCAAAAGGTGTTGTGTTGTACGAAAGAAGTGGTGCATTCCTAGCTCGCAGCCCAACGGAAACCTTCTTTTATGACGGCACAGGAGACTTGTAAAACGATGGACCAAGTGCGTGTAAAGCAAGGGGACTACATCGAAAAATAATATTGGTCTACATATAAGTTTTCTATTTGATTACAACAAAATTTTATAACTATATTCGATAATAATTAAATTAATCTTGTGTGTGTGTGTGTGTGTGTGTGTGTGTATGTGTGTGTGTATGTGTGTATATATATATATATATATATATATATATATATATATATATATATATATATATACGTATTCCTTCACGGGTGGAAAAATATGATGAATAGTTATTATCTGGAGTACATCCGTTCATTCCGCAGTCCATAAATTCGCAGTTCCGACATTTCGCTAGAATCTCATCCAGCATTGACGAGGTGAACCCAACAACAGCAGAAGAAGACTCGCTATTCTACTGTTGTTGGGTTCACCTCGTCAATGGTGGATGAGATCCTAGCGAAACATCGGAACTGCGAATTTATGGACTGCGGAGTGAATGGTGTAGACTGTACCTTCTGAGGTGCAGAGCTCAAACCTGGACTACTCTTGACGGTTAGTACAATCGCTGATTCTCAGGTATAGACCGTACTTTTTGAGGTAAATAATGTCTACCTGGGCCATTTTGGCTGGACAGTACAGTCGTTGATTCTCAGGTGTAGATCGTACCTTATGAATTAAAGAATTTCCACCTGGGCCACTTTTGCTCGACAGTACAATCGCTGATTCTAAGATGTAGAGCGCATCTTCTGAGGGGCAATACTACCACCCACATCACCTTTGCCAGACAGTACATTTGCGGATTCTCAGGTATAGCCGTACCTAGAGAGGTGCAGACGTTGACAACTGGATTACTCTTGCCGTGACGGTACAATCGCTGATTCTCAGTTTAAAATCTTACCGTCTGAAGTGCAGAGCTCCCACCTGGACAACTCTTTTCGGACAGTACATTTGCCGATTCTCAGGTATAGCCGTACCTAGAGAGGCGCAGACGTTCACAACTGGACTACTCTTGCCGTGACGGTACAATCGCTGATACTCAGTTTAAAATCTTACCGTCTGATGTGCAGAGCTCCCACCGGGTCTTTTCTATGCATCTTACTCAATAAAACTAATACAATTTTTAAGAGCATTATATCTTCAACTTTAAAAACATTATTTTCTTCCAAGTAATGTTTAGTTATTGAATATTTGTCTGGCCTAATATATTTTTACGACAAAAATATTTTTTAGCTCTTATGTAATTAGAATTAGATTTAATGAGTTTTATATCATATTATGTGCTGAAATTCATTTAATAATAAATATAAGAATAAAGAATTATACCCTATTAAAAATCTATTTTAGGTGGTTTTATTACACTTGAAGCTTGTAGGAATTTTTTAGTAGTAGCCTAGATACTAATCCATTTTGAAAAATGCTATTAGTTTTATTGAGTTAGATGCAAAGAGTCTTTGTATATTAATGAATATAAGAATAATATTATAAATTTGAAAAGGTCAGTATTCAAAATTCTATTTAACGTCATTATATTTGCATTTGATTTGGTTTTGCAATATCAGATGTAACTGAAACACAGTTTTTTAGTTTCATAACTCACTGAAAATGGCATCATTGTCATTGAAACGTTATTTTAGTAAATAATTATTAATTGTGAATTAGTTTATAGGCCTATATTTTTCCACCATTATCTGCATTTTAAGAATTTAGTTTTTGATGTTCGTGGCTGAGTTTGTGTTTGAGAGTATCAGCTAGAAATAAAGTGGATGGGCTAAGCCCATTGCAAAAGCTTTGATGAAGTATGGAGTGGAGATCATTATAAAAAAGGAATCTATCTAGGTTTACAAGTAATAAATAATTCCTACTGCAGCACTATAATTTACTATTATAATCAGCTAGTTAGGAGGAGTATTTCGTAAAATTAAATGGGAAATCAAGTTCAAAGAAAAAAATACTCAGTGAAGAAATTGTAACTATAAAAGCCGTTAGAACAACGCATAAAACATAAAAACTGATATGTAGAGAGAAGTATCCTTTCTGAGGTCAGATAACACGGGTGAGTCAGAAGAAATCTAACCAGTCTAATTGTTAAAAATACCAAGAATTTGGTTGACATGTGTCGAAAATGTCTTAAAATAAGGATCGCGTAAGTAGAACGCGACTCTGGAAATGAAGTTAAAAATAACCAAGAAAATAAAACAGAAATGATCGAGTGAAATGTTGTAAACTACTGAAGGGACACTGAAAAAGATTATGAGTGTAAGGGCTAGCTAACACAGCTTCACGGCAATAATAAATATAAAGCCTTTATGTATAATTTTTCAATTGGGTAATGAAATGACACCGACAATCTTTTCAACTCTGACAGAATTCAATACGTTTTAGTTTATTACTAACAAATACTAAAATTTACAAATATTTGAAAACTGTTATAAGTGTTATTCAGAGAGATTTTTATCTAGATTGTAAGTCTGTAAGTCATACTGTTTCAAAAATACTTTTTCAACAAGTGTTGTCAATTATCCTTTTTGAAATTAAAATTTTTATATCGACGCCTACAAAAACGTATTGGATGGACATCTTACATACAATTCGCCTCAGTATAAGTTCCGTTAAATTAATAGCGTCATTATAAATTCCATCAAGTTATGAGTCACCTCAAAGTGAATTAAATGATAACCTATTATTTCATGTATCAGCTGATTTAACGTTAGCCTTAGCCTATACGTTATGTTGTAAAAACTGTATTAACAAGTAATGTCATATTTTTTATTGAACATTGTTAAGGAAAAAAGTTACTATCAAATAGCTTTATGAGTTATTAAATATATTAATTTATTTCAATCTTGATAAATCTCAATAGAAATAATTAAATATTATAACCATAATAATAAATTATCCTTTTTTAATCCAATTTTTGAAGTGAAAACATTCTTAGGCGCATCTGATAGCACGTATAACTTCTCAGTTTATTTTGCTAAAGATTATTGCATATATTTACTTATTTTACATACATACACGTAATCATTCCTAGTGCTAATAACTGCACATTAGCTAATGTGATTTTTATTCTTTTATTTATTTACAACAAACAGAATTACTTTCCTAGTATAATCCAGGTCAGAGTATAAAGTCCGCACCTAGTGTTAAGCAAACAAAAAGTTATTACCAGAATTTCTAGTAGTCGAGGCATGACGCAGAAGACATGTCAAAGTTGATGCCGGTGACCGCCTTTTGCACAAGAAGAGACCGAGGCGAGGCGGAGAGGGGAGGAGAGAAGGCAGCAAAAAGAGGAGTAACCTAAAAGGAGCACGTTAGCTTACTTCAGAGTTGAGTCGACTTCGCGCAGTGAATGTTGTGCTTTGCAAGAACGATCATGAAGTGATCTGGCCTACATCCCAGTGTTTTCGTTTTAGTCACACAATCATGGTTAACAAAAGTAAATATATATTTTGTTGTGTTTGGTTTGTTTGCGTTGCGTGTGACTCGTCCTACCTCCTGGATTTAGATAGTGATACGAACTCATACAATAACAGTGTTTATGGTGATAACGAATTATGGAGCGGTCTTTTCGAAAAATGCGGTAAAAGAACTACTTTTGCCTGTGTCGAAAACAAAGTATTCGGGTATTTAGAGAACGCCCTAGATTCAGATTTTCACGTTACCGATAATATATATTTTGTCAAAAATGAAAATAAATACAGTGAAGAACTGAACAGGGTCAATGAAAGAGTAGGAAAATCAGAAAAACACGACAACGAAGAATTTACCGAATTTGTAAACAGAGTAGAAAGTGTAGAGGGTTTAAAAGAAGATGAAGACTCGGCTTCCGAAAACAAAACCGCCAACATCGAAGATGTCACTGATGTTCTGTACAATCGCGCTGTGAAATATCTCGTCACGCACGATCTAGATATAAGTCTGCCCAGTGCTAAGTTGCGGATATCGCCAAAGGGCTTCGACGAGGATGGTGGTGCTCTAGTTAAGTTCAATGTGTTGCCAAACAAACCGGAGCAAGGACGATTCCTTCAGAAATTTTTAAGTAAGTATAAAACAACTCTTTTATTTTTACTGTTGTTGAAACTAGATAAAACTAAGATTTCCATAGATTTTACGATAATTTTAATGTTGATGAATGTGAGGACTAAATGTGGTTCAGTCAAAATGTGAGGACTAAAAAAAGCATGGGGAAACCTTAGATTCTAGCAGGGACAGATTTAAGGGGGACTTTGGGGTTTAAGCCTAAAATATGGAAAAGTGAAAATTTTTAGACTATAAAATAATCTATAAATGTAAAATAAAATGCCATTTCCGACGTTTGCCGTTGGCTGTTCGTCCTTGATTTAAATTTACTTAATAATTAGCAGAATATTCTTGAATTTTGTAGTAGATTACGTTCGAAGAAACTTAATAAATCAGTTTAACATTAGTATATGACTATCAGAACTTTAAAATTTGTATATTTGTGAAAACTGACTGAACGCTTTCGATCGCTATGTGGCGATCGAAAACGTTCTATCTCAGTAAGTCTTTACAAATTTACAAAATTTAAAGTTCGGATAGTCATATACTAATGTTAAAATGATTCATTAAATAGTAGAATATGTTTACAAACCCATATTGATCACTATAATACCGAACTATAATCATTAATAAATACGCCCACCCGTAATTTATAAAATGGGTGTTTTGTGTTGTAAACACGTGGTAAATGAGGCTAATTAATGATTGTGTAATGTCACAGAGCAGGCCTGTAAATATTTCCAAGACATAGAAGACGCTTATAGTTTACGCTATAGCTACCATATTTCCTAAATATTTTCCGGGCGTGACGGACCATTTCCACACCACCCAACACCCAGCCCCCAAAATATTTTTCTGGATCTGCCACTGGATTCCAGACATTGTATAAAAATATTCTAATAAATTTAGTTTAAATAAGTAACATAAAGCTACGATAGAACTTGAACTTTCAAGGACAGAAGGTTCACATTTCCTATCATACGGTTTTACTCTACCTCTGGTCTATCTCAAGACATAAATAACCGTCCATTCCCAGAATATGTTATAACAAGGAAACAGCTTTACCAATAAATTTAGATTGTGTACAAATGTTTTTCTCAATATATTTTACGATGTTGATTTCAATATTAACACATAGTTATTTTGTCTAGTTATATTTGAAATGTGAGGATTAAATTAATAGACAAACCATAGTTTTCAGAGTGTAGGCCTACATAAAGTTGGTTTCAATAACTTTAGTTGAAACAAGTAACATATCCAGAGTAGATTTATTTTATACGTTTTACTTCAAAGACTATTTGATGTGAAGCTGCCCATGTCCAGAAAACGATATCGCAAATAAACTGTTTTACCCAGTGTTATGTAGTTTAAAATAGGTATTTATAATCACAGTTAGTTAAATAATATTGATATTTGACATTATTTGTATCCGGCTTGAATTTGAGTTATAATTACACTGTAACATATAAAAAGTGCATATATAAACACTTGCATGTATTAGCACTTAATCAAGGCGGCCATTAACGAGAATAAATAACTATTGTACTTTCTTTCTACGTTAAACTTGACGAGATATTTAATTTTATAAAAAATTAAAGTACCATTTCAATAAATATAACAGCAGAACTAATTTATAACATATACGTCGATAATATGATCTCCCTCGGACCTCTCCCATGACAACTATAACCCCAAAACCAACAAAACTGTTCTAAAGTGTAAAATATTGGAGCATTTCAAAATATTGAAACGTCTCTTGATCGCTGGCGCCCACTCCATGGGGCCCGTAACTTGAGCCTCTCCAATGTTTATCCAAAGAGGGCGGCATAAAAAAGGGAATAATAAATGTTTGAAACACATATACTTCCCTACTTGATTTTTTTGTTATTGAATATTATCATATGACTGTAAGGGCTCATACAAATTTTAAAATACAACGAAAACATAATTTAATTTCATAACATTTTTTAAAAATATTACATCTAATTAACGGATGAAGTAAATAAAGAATGTTACTTCATATTACCTTCTAAATTACTTCTATGTTACTTTTGTTATTTCTAAATAATAAATAACAAGCAATTATAATTATTCAAGTTTACAAAATTTACTACTGGGACGAGTAATATAAAATGGATGGTAAAGAATGTATTTAAAGAATAAACTATTTTAAGATATATACTTACAAAGAATAATACATATTTTATATGTTTCGTGCGCATTAACATAATGTCCTTTTATAAAGTTTTTCAGTAGCTTTCAAGTGCTTAGGATAAATATTCTACCCATAATGGATGTTTGACTATATTACTTGAATTTATTGATTTCATACAGTTCGTAATCTGTTGATGGTCGAGTTTTGTGCACGTCACTGAATATTAAAATTCGATGACAATTTCACCTGTAACGACTTCTGCGGATGTGGTACCTGATTTTGAAAAAATTAACAGAAAATTCCTGTTTGATCAAAATTATAAATCGGAAATTTTGTCTCAAGAAACTAGATATCGGAATGGAGTGAACTTTGCAGGAAGGTCGTAGTTATAAAATATTTTCGGCGAGGCGGGGATGCTATACCTACCAGAGGTATTAAACCTACCAGAGGTTTAACATGTAATAGAATAGGAAATTTACAGACACACAAAAACACAAAGTACAAACATATTAAACGAACAAACACAATACAAATAACACATACTCTTTGATACTATCGAAAATCTGCCTTTAAAACCGTCACCGCGACCCTACATCTCCAAGCAAAAGACACTGATGAAGAGCGATCGAATACGTTCTGTCTCAGTAAGTTTTAACAAATTTACACATTTTGTTCGGATAGTCATAAACTATTGTTTAAGTAATTAATAAGATTCACCAAACGTAATGGACTATAAAATTCAAGTAATAAAGAAGGGTAATTCAGTAAAAACACACTCAAACGTGTTTGATAATAAAAACAGTATTGGAAATTATACCAGACCAATAGGCCGCTTGTATTTCGTACTTTCTTGTTTATATTCACAAAGACTCTGGAGTTTTAACCCTTGATGCCACCCTCTGGATGAGTAAATTAATAGTTACTCTCCTCAAGGAGTTTCAAGTGTCCACCAAGGAAACTGGAGTGCAACCGGGATGTAAGAGAAGGCCCACTTGAACACTTCTCGTAGACTGGAGCTCAAGTATTAGGATACCGTTTATAGGTGCTAATAGCAAAATAATCATCCCTGTCGTGAGCACATAATTGATGTTACAATTTTGAAATAATGAGCTTTCATTTCGTAAATTTTAAATGAAAACTTTCAGCATAGTTATCAGTATGCTATTCAAGGAGAACATTAGAAGTAGATTTGCAGATGTGAGACTAATTTATACGCTTTATCTCCAACCGATTGCAATTGAAGTGTGTGTTTTACATTTAAAACATTATACTTTAATGCAGAAACCCAATAAGGAAAAGAATTAAATGAACGGCAAAATTTTAAATTGGTTATCTAATTTAAATTTAACGCAAACATCAAAATGTCCCACATGATACCTATAAATACAGTAAATACAAGTCAGTAAAATTCAAGCTATTTTTACATAGATTTTATACTGCGTTTCATATTCTTTAAATATGCGGATTCTAAAATCTGGAGTGGAAAAATATACGACCTGAATGCCTGAAGAGATTTCCACGATCAGAGAGTGAAACGAACTTTGCACTCGAGTTAAATTAGGCGTTGAAGTATTAGTGGCCGGCGCACAAACCTCAAATGGAAATTACTTTTAAATATATTCTTATTGAATAAATATGTTTTATATAGATTCAGAGAATTATAAAATAACGGTTGTAAAATTAGATGATTTGAATTCTTTATAGTTTTAAGGCCATCAGCCATTTTAGTTTACGAATAATGAAAAAGACTGTGATTATGGGTAAGATTAAAGTTGGGAAATAACTCCACCTAGCACAGAATGTAAGTAAATTATTACATTACACGAAGTAGATATTAAAGTAGACCTAATATCTAACGGAACATAAATAGTTGTCTAATCGTCACGGAGAAACTATGACGTCACATGGACAAGGATATTACCTGAAGTAGACCTAATATCTATCGGAACATAAATAGTTGTCTACCCGTCACGGGGAAACTATGACGTCATGTTAACAGGGATTCTACCTGAAGTAGGCATAATATCTAGCGGAACATAAATAGTTGTCTACCCGTCACGGGGAAACTATGACGTCACATGGACAGTGATTCTACTTAAACTTCAAACCTGGAACTAGTCTATTTTAACTTCGTAATTTGAAAAAAACTGAGTTATTTTATCTATAAAAAAGTGACATATAATCCCTATAGCTCGAAATATTAAATACTTATCTCTCTGTAATTTGCCGCTGAATTACTGGAATTTTTTAAAATTTTAATCCACAATTGTATGATTGAATGTATGTTTTTCAACCATACCCTATTGTTTCCGAAACATCAGGTATGGTTTCCATTGAACTAAAGCAATATTTGTGAGATGATTAAGGGGTGTATATAAAGTATCGAGTAACTGCAACCGCTCTTCTTTCAGGCATCTTAAGATTGGCCACAAGCCCACACATTAGAACCAACCTGGGGAAACTTGCACTTCGGATCCCAATGAAACAAAATTCCAATAAACTAAAGGCAATATTTGTGACCAAGAATAAGAGTTGTATATCAGGTTGCGATCATCGCAGGTACTCCCAACCACTCTGCTTTCGGGGATCTTAAGTATGACCACAATCCCATACATTAGAACCAACCTGGGAACCGTTGCACTTTGCATCCAAATGAAATGAAATTCCAATAAACTAAAGGCAATATTTGTGACAAAGAATAAGAGTTGTATATCGAGTTTCGATCATCGCAGGTACTCCCAACCACTCTGCTTTCGGGAATTTTAAGTATGACCACGATCCCATAAATTAGAACCAACCTGGGAACCGTTGCACTTTGCATCCAAATGAAATGAAATTCCAATAAACTAAAGGCAATATTTGTGACAAAGAATAAGAGTTGTATATCAAGTTTCGATCATCGCAGGTACTCCCAACCACTCTGCTTTCGGGGATCTTAAGTATGACCACGATCCCATAAATAGAACCAACCTGGGAACCGTTGCACTTTGCATCCAAATGAAATGAAATTCCAATAAACTAAAGGCAATATTTGTGACAAAGAATAAGAGTTGTATATCAAGTTTCGATCATCGCAAGTACTCCCAACCACTCTGCTTTCGGGGATCTTAAGTATGACCACGATCCCATAAATTAGAACCAACCTGGGAACCGTTGCACTTTGCATCCAAATGAAATGAAATTCCAATAAACTAAAGGCAATATTTGTGACAAAGAATAAGAGTTGTATATCAAGTTTCGATCATCGCAGGTACTCCCAACCACTCTGCTTTCGGGGATCTTAAGTATGACCACGATCCCATAAATTAGAACCAACCTGGGAACCGTTGCACTTTGCATCCAAATGAAATGAAATTCCAATAAACTAAAGGCAATATTTGTGACAAAGAATAAGAGTTGTATATCAAGTTTCGATTATCGCAGGTACTCCCAACCACTCTGCTTTTGGTGATCCTATGTATGACCACAAGTCCATACATTAGAAACAAGCTGGGGACCGTTGCATTTTGCATTCAAATGAAAGGAAATTCCAATAAACTAAAGGCAATATTTGTGACAAAGAATAAGAGTTGTATATCAAGTTTCGATCATCGCAGGTACTCCCAACCACTCTGCTTTCGGGGATCTTAAGTATGACCACGATCCCATAAATTAGAACCAACCTGGGAACCGTTGCAATTTGCATCCAAATGAAATGAAATTCCAATAAACTAAAGGCAATATTTGTGACAAAGAATAAGAGTTGTATATCAAGTTTCGATCATCGCAGGTACTCCCAACCACTCTGCTTTCGGGGATCTTAAGTATGACCACGATCCCATAAATTAGAACCAACCTGGGAACCGTTGCACTTTGCATCCAAATGAAATGAAATTCCAATAAACTAAAGGCAATATTTGTGACAAAGAATAAGAGTTGTATATCAAGTTTCGATTATCGCAGGTACTCCCAACCACTCTGCTTTTGGTGATCCTATGTATGACCACAAGTCCATACATTAGAAACAAGCTGGGGACCGTTGCATTTTGCATTCAAATGAAAGGAAATTCCAATAAACTAAAGGCAATATTTGTGACAAAGAATAAGAGTTGTATATCAAGTTTCGATTATCGCAGGTACTCCCAACCACTCTGCTTTTGGTGATCCTATGTATGACCACAAGTCCATACATTAGAAACAAGCTGGGGACCGTTGCATTTTGCATTCAAATGAAAGGAAATTCCAATAAACTAAAGGCAATATTTGTGACAAAGAATAAGAGTTGTATATCAAGTTTCGATTATCGCAGGTACTCCCAACCACTCTGCTTTTGGTGATCCTATGTATGACCACAAGTCCATACATTAGAAACAAGCTGGGGACCGTTGCATTTTGCATTCAAATGAAAGGAAATTCCAATAAACTAAAGGCAATATTTGTGACAAAGAATAAGAGTTGTATATCAAGTTTCGATTATCGCAGGTACTCCCAATCACTCTGCTTTTGGTGATCCTATGTATGACCACAAGTCCATACATTAGAAACAAGCTGGGGACCGTTGCATTTTGCATTCAAATGAAAGGAAATTCCAATAAACTAAAGGCAATATCTGTGACCAAGAATAATGGGTATATATCAGGTTTCGATCATCGCGGGTACTTTCAACCGCTCTGCTTTCAGCGATCCTATAAATGACCATAAGCCGGTAGATTAGAACCGACCTGGGGAAACGTGCACCCTAATTACGCACCCTAATGAAATGAAATTCCAGTAAATTAAAGACGATACTTGTGACCATGATTAAGAGTGTATATGCCGTTTCTATCATCGCAGATACTTCCTACCAATATGTTTTTAGGCATCCTCTGAATGACCAGAAGTAGGTACATTACAACCAACCTGGAGAAACGTGCACTACGCACCGACATGTAATGAAATTCCAGTAAACTAAAGGCGATACTTGTGACTATGATTAAGGGATGTACATAAGGTTTCGACCATTGCAGTTACTTCCAAACATGTTTTGTTTTAGGACACATTTGGCACACCCTGAATGTTAGATTATTTTATTTTCAATCCAAACTGTTTCTTTAAAAATAAATAGGGTCATTTGCCATTTTTGACAGTCTCTCTCTCTCTCTCTCTTTCTCTCTCTCTCTCTCACACACACACACACATACGGGCGCGCGCGTATACACAGATTTACGTATATAATAGGTACTATTAATCTATAAAATGACCATTCCGCCTAAATATACGTATATCACATAGTAAAATTATTATATAAAATTATGCCAATTTCGTTTTTCTTCCTGCACATTGATATTTTAAACCATGTAACATAAATACTGTACCTTACGTTTGTGTGAATTCTAGTGTATAAATTTTATTGGTAAACAGGGAAACATAAGTTAAACAATACGTATTAAAACGCATCTGATTGCTGTGGATTAAACAGAAAATTTTATTTTGAAAAAGGAAAACATTAAATTCAAAAGAAACACTAACTTATAACAATGATTCGTATTTCGGTAAATAAACTGTATAATCATATTGGTAAACGGGAAATCTTAAAATTAATTAAAGAGCTATAAAATTCAGGGAAATACTATATTTTCTTATAATGAATCTTATTTTTTGTGAATTAAACTTTAAAAAAATATTTTGATACACATAGAATTTAAAAATTCCGTTAATTACCAAAAAATGCCATTGGCTATCATTTCTGCGAATTATATATCGCAGTCGTAACGTTCAGAATGATTATTTATATGTTAAAATAAATTATAACATGGGAACTTGGTTTACTGTAGGCTAAGCGTCAAATTCAATGGGCTAAGATTTTTAAAAGAAAATATAATAAATCGAGTATTCGAAAATACAAATTTCTGTAATTTGTAAGTTTCCCAAGTGTAATTTAAGTTTTTCCCAATTGCTTTTTAATATTATTAAAATAAATAATAATTATCTAAATTAAATAATAATATCTCTGAATCGAGGCATTTAAAAATTTTAGCAAGACACGGTTATTCATGCACGAAATAACTATCCTTCATATTAAAAAATCTGTTATAATTAGGATGGTCCGAATTTCGTGCTTCGACAGCTTGGCACCTCTGTGCATTTACAGAGCATTTTGTACGGTGATAAGCCCCACGTAGTGAAGACGCACAAGTATTTAGGTCCGTATCGAACTTTCTCTGTTCTGTGGCCGTGTCTGATCTCGTTGGATTTACTGACACAATCTTGAAGACGCTAAGACTACCTTACTATGAGGGCGGAGGATTCTCGGGCAGCACTGTGTCTATTCCTCAATACAACTACTGTTTATTCCTTTCCAACCGACTCACACTAGTCCCTTTGTATTGAAAGTTCAGACGAAAATATGTATAGATATGTTTTTGGAGTTGCTGAATAAGAATATAACATCAAAATAATTGAACTTCGCTATTTTTAACTTTTTTTCACAATAGCTTTAAAAAAGTATTATTTGTGTAACTATCGACCACACAGCTGATATATATACTAAAAAATAAACTAATTTTTTAATTTGCAAAATTTTTGGTAAAATATACTAAGCTTGCAAAAAAAGGGTTTTCAATTGCAAACATTCGAATTATGTTAGCAAGCAGTTATTACAAAATTAAGAATTTATGTTTTTGAGGTTTCTGAACAAGAGGATGATGCCAAAATAATTGAACTTTGTTATTAAGTGCAAATATTTCGTAATTAAATTTTGTTTTCACAATAGCTTATCAAAAAAAATTTTTTTCTCAATTATCGACCACCTAACTGGAAACAATACAAAAAATAAAGGAATTTCTTAATGTTAAAAATGCTCATTATTAGAAGATAAACACGAAATTAATAACTTTTTTGTTTTTAATTTTTTAATATGAATGAATATGAGCCTATTTTGGTTTGTCAGGTCCCTATCACTCATATATATTACTCTATATATCATTTTAAACGGGATCTCACCAAATCCCTATACTTTGTATAAAGTAAAATTATATTTTTTCTATAGACTTTTTTTAATAAAATTTTGAAAAAAATTGTAAAAATTGATCATTTTATCAAGAGCTTTTATGTTAATATATAAAAAGTACTTGCTTTTCTGAGTAGTAGCCATTTTCAAGATTAGCAATTCACTTGTTTTTACTTTATGCGCATTCGAATTTGAAAAACATTTGAAACTTAGAAAAAATATCAAGCATAGCCTACCTGTACGTTCTCTCATCTTACCACAGCCGTAGCAGGTAAACGTTATGATAATGAAAACTTCGAATCATGTTATGTCAGCACTTATTCTATCTCTATGTCATAGTTAGAAAACTTATTGTGTAATTTTTTTTCTTAAATGTCCGAATTTCCAATATACGGGGACCATAGTACGTTTTCAAAAGAGAAGGCTCTGTATTCAGTCCATATTTTTTTAATGTTTGTTCCACGATTATTTTGGAAGTATTGAACCGAGCAAAGTGATTTTGCTTGTAAATGACGGGGAGACCCTCCTGGTGGTCCCACTATAGTTACATTCCAATCCATCTGATTTAAAGATAATAATACGCTATTTTAACCTTGAGGGAAAAAATTGATAAGGGTTATGAACTGTAAAATAACAAATAAACAATAACAGCTTTTAGTATATGTAGAATTCTACAATACATGAAAATATTATTTTTTAAAAATAAGTATAAAACTAATAGCAATTTGTATTTCTTGCTTAAGAAATCTGCTTAGAACGAACATTATCGAATTCTAATGAACGAATTTTCCTCATAAAAGCAGATTTTTTCGATGATCTACCCATATTGATATACAACTTGCTATAACTCGAATGAGATAAGTCAAAATAAATACAGGTGAAAGTACTATTTAATTCATTTACTATAAACGAGATATTCGATAATCCTTAGGTGAAAACCTCATTACTTCATTAAATATCAACAGATATATTCATTAAATATAACAACTATCAATTTTCACTTCATTTCAGTTTTAATATTCAGTATGTAAAAAACGTTTTTCCTAATAATATTTAAAAATAGAATTACTGTATATTTACCTAAGATTTTGCATTACATGATTATTACCACGTTTTTTAAACGTTAATGAGAAAAATAAAATGTAGGATTTTAGGAAAATACGTCAAGATAATTTCCAACATAAATTACTCAATGTAATTGTCTGACGAACTGATGTGGTTGTATTGTTCAAGGGCGTGTCTGTTATTTGAACAACGATTAGGCGATATAATTTGATGGATATACTCATCAGAAATTTGAATGTATTAATATCAGCAATTTTGGCAACATAATCAACGCCATGAAACGAAATTCGATTATAATGTAAATAGGAATTAGAAGCCAAACCTCTAAACACGAAGAAATATTTTTTAATAAAAACAGAACCAACTTTAAAAAACAGAACCCAAATATATAATTTTCACTTACTAAAAAGTAAAATGTAATTTTCCAGTAAAGAAAACCTAATTAATCATTAGCTTACTACCCACAAAACTTTGAAGTCGGCGCCGCAATCACGCCTTTTATTTGCTAATCCATCAAATCTACTCCGAACATTTCCGAAACAAGCGCTTTTTGATTGCTTGATTTCCCATGATTATTTATAGCGAACATAGTCATCTCGCGAAACCAAAATCTCATATGTTCGATATTATGAGAGTATGAGGGACGATAATTGGTCTATGTTCTGGGAAAAAAACGATACAATATCAGATTTTGTCTGATAACAAATATGTGATTGCATATTTTTCGTTCAGATAAACAGATCGTTCAATATGTTAAATATGAGTCCAAGTACGGAATTTGGCGCCGACTTCAAATGTTTATGGGTAATAAGTTTAAGATAAATTATGTTTTAATTATTGAAAAATTATTGCTTACTTTTTAGAAAAGTAAGAATTATATATTCTGGGTTTTTTAGGTCGATTCTGTTTTTTTATAACAACTATATACCCCATAAGTTTTAAAAAGTGCAATTATATTGTATACTTTTTATTCACTTTTAATTAATAAAAATATGATTGGTTTTTGGACACAGACTGTGTAACAATCATTATTGCTGCCTTTCATTACATATTCTTAGCAGAAAGGTGTATAACGCCTATTAAAATATTATAAATTTGCAAAAAATTGTACATGTCGGAAGAATTTGAGACTATAATGATTTAGCTATTCTATACTATTCTTTGAGCTTGGCTTGTGAGGTTATGTTAGTAACAAATAAAAGATGTTTACAAAATTCAAGAATTAATTAATTTAATTTGTGAGTTTTGTATACGTCTTTTATTTGTTATTATAATTATTTGTTTATTATTGTTAATGTTGTAATTCCTGATATAACATATTGATCTACACTTCTGCTAGGAATATTTGAGTACATTTTTCTGCCTCTCCTAAGGCCGGCCGCACACTGGAAAGGCACGGCGCATAGTTTTGCCTTAAGGCGCAGTAAGTGAAGTAACTTTGATGGGTTTAGATGGAGCTGCCGCACACTGGATGGCATGGCAAGGCGCGGCGAGGCAGTGCCTTAAGGCGCTTTGTACTGCCTCGTCAATTTTCGTCCGTCAGACAAAAGGCACAAGACAAATTGCTCTGCGCATGCGCGAGGATAGCGTGGATAAGTGTTTTGTACTGTTGGGATGAAATTTATGGTAAAAGAAGCATTTTTAGGTTAAAGTGTTAGACAACAAGCAACAGTTTGCAATAGATTGTTATTCAATTCCTCCTATTAGTTCACACTCTTCCTATATATATATATATATATATATATATATATATATATATATATATATATATATATATATATATATATATATATATATATATATTGAACAAATGTTCAATCGTTAATAAAATAAGTTTTTATTCATCCAATTAAGTTCAAGTATATTTTTTTTACCCTGTAGAGGATAATAATTGATATTAATAAAGTTTTAAAAAATATTTATTAATTTCTTGTTGAAATCGTTCTAAAGTTAGTGAATCATAAATAAATACAAAGTTGACGTTAGCATACTCCAGCATAACCGCCGACCGAACATAAAATCCAGAAAAATCTGCTTCGGCTAGGTCATATCGATGAGAAGTTTATTTTTCTGTACCTTTTGTCCATTGTATGACTATTGTGGGAGATCGGACCAGGTGAAAAGTTATAAGTTGGGTTAAGTTACTTAGTATTTAAGGTAGAGATGGCCTAACAATTTTAATGACATGAAAATAAATTGTGTCATATTATGAATTTGTATTCAAATATTTTTTAGAACAAAAAGCATACTGGAACTGGGGATTGCCTTGCCTTGGCGTGCCGTATCCTGCTACTAACCATCGGGCAAGGCGCGGCAAGGCAAGGCAAAAACGTCTCGCGTCGCCGCGCTGCGCCGCGTCGTGCTTTATCTAGTGTGCGGCCGGACTTACATTAGAATATATTTCTTTGTTGGCGCACTTCGTCAATGGTACTCCTATTAAGGTTTTGTGTATGTCATTATTCCGAAACGTGCTAACAAAGAAAAATATTGTAATGTTAGGAAAGGCAGAAAATTGTACTGAAATATATAGGCCTATGTTAACAATGCAGCTTTATGGTGACCTGGCGGTGTGACTGTTGTAGCCTAAGAACGGTAGGAAAGGATTGAGAATATAGGTTGGATGAAGGTATTGACATGAAGCAGACCTTGATATAGCAGAAATATAATACGCGGTAGGGATACAGTAGGGATCATGGGCTCAAGGCAAGATCGAGTATCTGAAGTAGACTATCGGGGTCATAAACCCGTGCACTTCCTTCCAAGAAGAACAAATTACGTAGGATTTACTGGTCGTCTGGTACTGCGCGGGACGAGTAGCTTGTATGATTTAGACCTGGTCAGAATTTATATTCCTTAATATAAACTGCAAATGTTTTCATCCGCATTTCAGTCGGAATTATATACGTTATTGATGTTTTGCTTGTGAATGTAGAGTTCAATTCATCTAGCCAATTCGTACATAATATTTTGTAGGAAGAAGGGTAAGCGATAAGGGAAGCTCATAATGATCCCTAGTTGTACAATAAGGAAACATTATAGCCTCGCGTGGGTTGTTCTCTTACCAGAAGACTTGTTCTTAGATAGGTGTTTCTACCGCATTTACATAATTAGTTGACAAGATGTTTGTTATAAATTAAAACCCGTAATAAAACAGTGGTTCTACAACATAACTTATAATATAAATTAGCTGTTGTATGAAATCATACATTGTCATTTAATTTATTTTCAATACTGTAAAGAAATCAATGTGTTCGAGCAGTGGGCCCCAACACATTTGGAGCAGCGGGTGGGTTGCGACCAAATCAGATGTTTCCGACTAGATCCTAAAACTATCAGAAACTAAAAAATAAACTATTTGAAAAGATCAAAAAAATCGAAGCAAATCGAATTTCAGCCATATTCTTAAGCCCTAGTCAACGTTCTTTTCTTAATCCATTGAGATAGAAATTTTCTTAACTGTAATCATATCAATGCTCTATGAATTTTATGCCTGAAAAATTAAAGTGGTTTTGTGCACTTTTATAATTGCAGTTTTTATCTTCACGTTGGAACACACTTGTTACAGAGTATGAAACTCCTTGTACATGTATTAAAAACATAAATCTATTGTTTAACAAATAACTGTTTTGCTACAAAATGCTTAAATTTTGGTCATATTCACAATTTTTTTCAAACCATAACACAAATCAATTATCAATTTTCAAATTGTATCTTCAAATAACCACGCACTCCCACACACACACACACACACACACACACACACACACACACACACACACACACACACACACACACACACACACACACACACACACACACACACACACACACACTGACACACACACACACACACACACACACACACACACACACACACACACACACACACACACACACACACACACACACACACACACACACACACACACACACACACATACATACACATACACGCGCGCGCGCGCGTGTACGCTAAAATGGGTATTATCGTTTGAGTAGAGCCGCTATTTCTCTGTATAGTTAACTGCATTATGTGATACAGTTAATTTATTATGATATTAATATACAATTAAAATATTATAATAATTCTTTCTTAAAAGTTAGTATTTAAAGTTAGTATACTTTTCAAGCAAACCTGCAATAATTTTTTAAATTTGAAAATTGCACTACAGGCGATACACTTTTTCCAATTTTATAAAAATATAATCACCTTTAATAAACAAAAACATCGTAAGTGGGTTCTTCTTCATAGAACCTGTAAACAAAATATTTTAAAATTGTAATTTTCTATGATTTAATTGAGAAGTCACAACTTTGACAAAATTCCTGAATAATGCCCATTTAGTTGGAGAATTTCTCAATCAGTTCACGTTTAAAATCCCATGTCTAATTCATTACATAATAAACATTTACCTTATACCATCGAAAGTCACTGAATTGTTATATTCCGCAAGTATGTTGCTAGTTACTATAGTATTGCACATTGCAACAGCTGGACACTCATTCTCAACACAACCAAGGCATACAAGTCTTCATTAATAATTTATTAAGTTTTTTCATGTTTTTGTGTATATAGCCTATGTGTTTTTCTCAAGTGACAAAATAAGCTTCAGCTATGTTAACTGGGAACATTCATTTGAGGGTAATTCTTTTCATGTTCCACTTAGTTCATATTCTAATGACTACGCGTTCGATAATTTTGTATTAATTTGGACAATTTAAATTGAGAATATTCTGGAGCGGTAGTTGTTTCTTATGGTATCATTATTAATCATAATGATAAATTACGTTCGTAAGCGAATGCTTCATTTTTCATTTATTTGTTACCGTTAAGTTTCGTCGTAAAGGTTTTCGTCTTTAAAGGACATTAATGGTTTAGCTAGGAGTGTGATATAATGTTTGGAGTAAAGCTGCCAGAGGTGTATAATTTAAACTCACTAGCACACCTATTTACAATCATGTCTTTTTCTACCCTTTGAACGAATGTTTTTCATCTCTGATTAAGATGGGAAAATCTATATTTACATTCATATCTGAGCATATCGAAAGGAATTCTGAATCGTTTCTGTTTGGAATATTATCACAAGGCCTAAACTGAAATGAACATGGTTCCTGAGTTTAATTATATTCGAAAATATTAGAAAGGCAACCACTGTATCTCTCCATGAAGGTTTAGTTTAATCAGTGAAACTGATAAATTGTATAAGAAAGGTAATTGGTAAGAAACCCATTTTAACTATTTTCTACCTGTAGGCGTCACATCGTTATTATTTTTATAATTTACGAGTCAAAAATGGCATTCGCTTTGACGCTAGTTTAATCACTAGCATTTCTAGTGTTACTACTGTCGATAGATCACCTAAATCAGTAAATATTCAACTGGGAAAAACTCGGCACTTTTCGTTTAAAAAACTAAAAGAAGTTCAATAACTACAAATAAACTTTTAAACTACACGAAACCTTAATTCATTTAATCACAGCCTAATGTATATTTCGTTTGCTAAGTAACCTTCTTCAGAGGAACGTGTTACATCATACCGCATGTAACATAACAGAAATGTAGGGATTATTTAAATAGTACATTAGGATTCAAGTATTCAAAAGTTTATTTGTAGAGAGGTTTTATTTATTTAATAAATATCGTCAATTGACTCAAAATACTTAGGGAAGGGAAAGGCATTGTCAGTTATTCAGTTTGGTAACATTTATTGATGAGTGGTGCCTCGACAATAGCGAACCTATGATCTAGTGATAGAAGTAACGTCAAAACTAATGCCTTTTAATACCACTGCACTGGCACCCTGTCTTATGTATCTATTCTCTGTGGTTGGAGAGTCCCAACCCCGTTGTTTTCCAAGATTGTATGCCACAAAAGAGAGAAGATAAAGCCTTGGAAGAAGAAATACAAATGAAACTATAAAAGCTAGTATTAGATAAACGTTTCTGTAATACTTTACACAATGCAAACATTAATATCCGTTTAAAATAAGATCGATAATTATATGCCAAATAACTAGTTGTTATGGATAGGTCTCTGAAGATATGTTGAGAAATTAATTTTTTTTTTATTTGAAAAGAAATACAACTTGGATTGTTTAGAAAAAATATAATGAGCGAGAAACGAAAAACAACATTTAAATGTTTTGACCAAGACATGTTCCTTCTTGCTTCCCTTTACAAATTGACTAAATGGCGGTAAAGGTATTTCTCTTCAGTGTTCTCTGTATGATTTCAGAAATTCTGTCCTGAAACTTAAATTTCAGTTTCCGTAGTGAGTAGCTTACAAAATCTGCTTTGTGTACACTTCAACTCTTACTCTCTTTCTCTTTTTTACATTCGAGTAAATTTTTGTTTTCCCTCATAACCTTTGGCTCACTCCTTCGATTTATTTGAATAACGTTCTTCGAAAAGATAATTTTTAATCTATAAAAACTCAAATTGTTTTTCTGTGTTTATCTATTCGCTTTTTTAGTTTTTAAATTTGAAATTCATTTTTTTTATAATTTAAATATAAAATTGCTCTACGTTTTCACAGTTATTTAAAAACCAGTTATATAAAAATTAATATATTTTTATTAAGAATATTATCAATTTTTATTTTCAGTCTTTTTAAAACAATTTTTATCTCTAATATGATCTTTTATAATTTGCTCCATACTGTTATTCTTCATACTGTTAGCCTTTTTACTGTTAGTTTTCATACTGTTAATCTTCATACTGTTTGTCTCCATACTGTTAGTCTCCATGCTGTTAGTCCCCATATCTTTAGTATCTTTTGTGTTAGTCTCCTTACTATCAGTCTCCATACTTTTATCCCATGCTCTTAGACCCCATACTGTTAATATTCATACTGTTAGTCTCCATACTGCTAGTTTCCATACTGTTAATCCCCATACCTTTAGTCTCTATACTCCCTTACTCCTTACTGTTATTCTCCATGCTGTTAATCCCCATACTGTAAGTTTCCTTACTATTGAGTTTAATTAACATAGTGAGTTTCCATGTTATTATTTCCCTTACTGTTAGCCCCCATACTGTTCTCCTTAGTGTTAGTCTCCATACTCTTAGTCTCTATGCAGTTAGTCCCAATACTGTAAATCACACACTGTTAGTCTCCATACCTTTAGTCCCTTGCTGTTAGTCTACATACAGTTAGTCTCCGTACTATAAGAATTCATAATGTTAGTCCCCATACTAATAACCTCCATACTAAGTAGGCGCACATCTATTAGGGCTACTTTAAAATATTTTGGAAGTAGAAAAAAATTGTTTAATAGTTTACAACGGTGAATTAAGTAACATTTCTTAGTATTTTTTTTTATTAAACTATTCGCTCTTCTGTTTTGTTTGACTAACAAAAGAGGTCTTAATCAGCCCCAGCCTATCAGGTCTAAATGCAAGTGTAGAGCAACATAAACAATTTTTATATTCAAACAATAAACTCTCAGTACTTTACCTTCAAACGTTTGAAGGAATGAGGAAATGAAAAATTTATGTTTGTTGAGTAACTGTCTTGTGATGTAGGTCAAAATGTGATTCCAAACCAAGCAGTGCAAGAGGTCGCGTGAATATGCAATGCTAAATTAGCATTTATAATCTAAAAGGTACCTTGTTTGGTGAAAGCGGGGCCAAAAGCCGGTGTCATAAGGTCTTTAATGACAAAACACCGGAGCTAAAACTGTGTCGAAATAACAGTAGTCCTTTAATTGATACGACATTGTCAAACATATACCTGTATTTCGCCTAGTTGACATCAGACACATTGAGGTTTTAGAGTTATTTAAAATATTGTAAAGCAAGTATTGTCATTTAAAAAAAAATCGGAAGAACAGGCGATTTATTCCATTCAGTAATGAAATGTCGGAAGACAAAAGCGCCGCTATGTTTTCAATCGAAATTGTCTTTAACGAAAATATTTTTCTTGAAAAATGGGTCTGATTATAAATACATATTACTTGAGATAATGCTCAGTTTAGGAAGAATAAAAATTACGTTGTATGTGTATTCAAAATCGTATTTCACTCTATAAAATCCAAATTGAATTCTTTTGTTTTTTCTGTTACACAAGAATTTAGAAATGTACATATTTTCTTAATAGAAGACATTTTTAATGAAAACTAATATTTCTATATTCCGAAAAACCCACCTCAATTAATCACTATGTGAACAATATTTTCCTTTTTAACAAAATAACTGTGATAAAAAAAATAATGAAAATAGCAACTATTTTCATCCAAAGCTTGCGGCTTAAGTACAAATAACGGGTATCTATCTTAAAATTCCAACAAAATATTTTTCAAACATTCTGGACCCTTCAATATTTCAGTCAATGAAATTAGAAATAAGTAAATAAATATAATCACGTATTTAAACATCACTAAACATGTTCCGTTTACAAAATATTATTTGAAAATATGTAAATAATGCAGAAAGAAAAACCTGAACGAGTAATTTCCCATGTTTATTTGAATTTTTTTAAAGGTTCACCAAGTTTTTTTTTTAAATATTTTTTGACAGTTTCTTGTATTAATTACATACACATTTGAGTGGGAACCCAGTCGTCAACATTCAAAATACTCGTTTTCAAGCAGGCCTTTCATAAAGCTGAATTTAACAAGAAGCGGTTTTATTATCCTTGATTTTGGAGTAATAAAGGAAACGATAAAATAAACTAAAGTTATTCCTTTGGATTTAGGTTTAGGTCTATAATGAATAATGAATTTCTCGATTATCTTGAATGTAAGGTTTATATTTCTTATCGACAATTAGCCAACTATTTTTTAAACTATAAAAGTAAGACTAGATTAAACTCGTTAAATTATTTTGCAATCATTAAATAGACTGGTGATATTATATAACATTAAATAAATGCATTAACCTTACTAAACGTGGAGTTATATTTCCACAGTTACAAAAAAAAATTAAAATTAAAGGGCGGTTGTGTAACAATTAATAAAATAGTAAATATGCTTGTCACCCTTCAAGTCAAGGACTAAATAAAATACCATATAGACAATTGTAATGGCATATTAGTTATGTTTATAAATAAATTAGAAATTCCTTCCCCTAACTATTTGTTTAAAATATAATTTTTTAAAACTATAACACGTATAACATTACACTGTCAAGATATAAAATTTTAAAAATAACATTTGAGAACATTTCATTTCGAAACTTTAAAATAATAAAAAATTAATTACTACTTGATAATTCGAAAAATAAAGTAATTAAAATACCACTTTAGTTTTGCCCATTTTTTTACTTCACTAGTTTTATTTATTTTGCATTTTACTACGTTTTTTTACTTTTTACTTTCCTAGGCTTTTTCGTTATATAATTTAGACTCTACTGAAGTGTAAGCTATTCAAGATTTAACTTTGGCGAGCTTTAACATTAAATATCGAAATCTTGCTGCTGTTCATGTCGAGCTGGTTGTTAATTACTTTTTACACTTAGATATCACTTGCGACCAGACTTTTTGCTAACTAAAGGTTTTTTAATTGTTAACTTCCACTTGGAGGAAACGTTTTCTTCTTACGACCTCTTCAGCCTTGTATTTTTGCCGTTAGGATTGCTACAGTTGTGCTTCTTTGGTACCAATTTTTGAAAGTTAGAAGTGATGTGATCGGAGAGTATGTGTGATCTCAGTCGTGTTTGTTCATTTAGGATGTCATGTTTATGTGTGTTGCTATGTCTGTATGTTTCATGTTGTTCTTATGTGTTTAATTTATGGCCTTTGTTGCATGTGTGGAGAATGCTCATGTTATTTTCTATACTAATGCATGAGTGCTTAGTGTCCATAAGGTGATTTGCGAAGGTGGATTCAATAGTAGTGTGCAGTGCGCTTTTGTGTTCTATATATCTTTCGGCGAAAGATCTGGCTGTTTGTCCAATATAGAACTTATTGCAGTTGTTACATTGTAGTTTGTATACTCCTGGGTTATTGTATGTGTTGGTATTGTTATTAGGTGGTCACCTATAGGTGGTCACCTTCCTCACCTAAATAAACACTAATCAAATTATTATTGTTTCAAAATCAGTTAATATTTTCCAAGTGTTACCTCAAAATAAATTTCAGATTATATCTTTTCAAAGCCAAAATAAGATTTAACGAATTCTGAGTTGAAACTATTCATTAAAACTGTACAAATATGTTGGCGCCAATCATCGACCTAGAAGGCTGAAAAGAAAGAGGTCAAGTCACCGCCTTCCGAAGAAGGACGCTCCACCAAACGTAGCTTTGATAACTACTAACTATTTATTCTTTATGCAGAGAAAACGAACATGAGATAGTGAGATTGTTGATGACTTGGTACATTTTTGTAAAATCCCAGCTTTTTGTACAGTGGCCCTAAATAGTTTAGATACGAAACGGACATTATAAATAAATGTTTCTTATAACTAAAAGGTAAACATTATATAAAAATACCGAAAAATCACATTTGCATGTTTCCGAATGTAAATGTTTTGTAAAAATCAACTGTGACAAAATATCGGTAGCAATTGCTCAGTTGCCTGCCTCGTCACTTTGAGGGTTAAAACGAAAACGGAAGGGGAGATTAAAACTGCAATGCTACAAACAATACTAACTGAGATAAATTATATTTATATCTTAATACAGCCGTAATAAAGCTACATAATTATTTACTGACTTATGATGGCTTCATGAATATCGACAGGGCTGCTGAGTCGTTTATGACCGTTGCGGAACAGGAATTTCAAAAATGTAATGAACAATTCTGAAATTCTGTATATTTGATTTTAAAATGTGCTCACTGAAACCATGCAAACTAGTTCAAATGAATGTTTACCTAATTTACTTAGCAGCGGATTTCATTTTAAAATTTTGTTCCAAAAAATTGGTATTTGATTATATTTTGTCAGAGTAAATTACTTTGTTCCTATTACTTTGTGGCTCTTCTGAAAGGCGTGATATAAGTGTGCGTGATATATCAAAAAAGGATTGCAGGTGAACCAAAGTGTATAATAGCACGTTACTTCAACAATTAATTTCTGGAAGAAAGCCAGCTCTCTACTCACGCGGCCACGCCTACTGGTACAAGTAACGGTATGACGCGTCAGTATTTCCTAGAATATACTGTTTTAGTTTTTGAATATTTTCATTTTTTACTGGTTCAACAAATGCATAACAAAGTGTCACTTATGCTTATCCTGGCAAATACAGTTATATCGTCCAAGACGTGTTGTTGCCTTTTCAAGCTTTCATCCAGACTTGATCATGTAAGGCTTCATGGTAGAATCGTGACTTGGTAAATTAAAAACCTCTTTAACATGACCGAAGAACAATACTACAATTTTAAAATGTTCGTCCTTTTGAAACCCGTAAACAAGTTTTAAAACATGTTTACTATTTTGACACAACGAAAACAACACAAAAGTGCACAAGTTAAATACTTCTTTCTATAAGAGCCTTAGAAAAATAAAAACTGTTCCCTGGAAAAATTCATTATAATTTTATATTCAAACTTTCTGATTCTTTGCTAATGTCACATGCTTCACATTGAATCATTTAAATAACACATTGTAAAGTTACTATCAATAATCTATATGGCACACAAAATTATTATTTATAATTATTTTCTTATTTTTTGAGCACGGAGACTAGAAAAGTATACAAATGCCAACAAAAACCTTACCCTAAACCTATAATCTAACATGTGCAAACTATCTTATAGGCCTAACGAACATTTTTCCCTCACACTAAATTTTTTCCTAGGTTGTTAAAAACCTGTTGGGTTTTTCTCTTCGCAATCATTATTTCTCTATAAGTTTGTTTTTGTTGATTATTGAGCTTAATTATAATCCAGATATAATTTTAATTTATAATCGCAAACTTAAGTACTTTTGAAACGATCTTTCATTCATATGAGCTTAACCTCCCCATGAAATTATTTTAGGCTTGTGTTACAAGAGTTTTAGGCTACTGATGTTTGACTCGTTGGTCTAGAACCCCAAAATCCTTCCAGCCCTCGTAGCAGCCATTCTCTAGCGAACTGCCCCCGTCTGACAGCGGGGAGTATTTCTGCCCATTTACCAAGCTAATAAGCTCTTTCAATAATACATCAGAAGATTGGGAAATAAAACAGTAAGGGAATTGTCGAGCTAAGAAAGAGATGAAAAAAAACATGGCAAAAAATAAACTCTGGGGGCTTTGTTATCCTCATCCTCAGGGATACAAATAGAGTTACTTTGTTAGTAAGGCTACGGTAGGAATGTCAAGCACTTCTCCTTCTACCACCTACTCAAAATTCTAATGGGCATGCAAAACCTAGATAGAGGCATGCCTATATAGTACCTAGGTGGTTAATCTGTGACTAAAGATGTATTTTTTGTCTTTCTGGCTTCTTCCACTCGTAACCTGGCTTATAGACTGCTAAACTGGTTAATTCCGATAGTTTGAAATACCCTTGCTTTTTATGAATCTTGGAAGTTGTTTAAAACTTTCATACGAATTTATACAATTTACAAAAAAGTTACCTTTGATTCAAGTTTTGATAATTTAATGGACGTGAAGCCTCTTCGCAGCAGCTTGGCAAATTGCAGATCTTACTAGCAAACTTCCGATATATTTTTAAGTAACGTTGTAAAGTTGTTTGCTATTTAAAACTTTACTCTAAGCGAACATAGTAATGCGTGCTAAAACTAACAAAAAGATGCTCAATTCCTCTCCCAGAAGAAGAGATCTGCTTGTCACTCTCTCCAGCATCAGTATATCATTTTTTACTTTTCTTCTCTCTCATTTCTTAACTAAAACAAAGCTTACTCCAATGTTAAACCTTATATTATTTTTCTAGCCTGTTTAATTTGTAGGCCTAATAACTCAATATTTCAAATAATCTATGTATTTTAAGATCTACTCTCTAAGAATCGTGTAACACAATTTCCTCTTCTTCTTACCATGTGTCTCAAGTTTAGAATTTTACTTGTCTTTACTACAATTTACCTTTTTTATATCGTCTTACTTTCCAGGTCTCATATTTTAATAATAAAAATAACTTATGCAATTGTCTTCTGCCAAGTTGCACGGGTCATTACGTTGACTGAAGAGGATGAGATGGCTGAAGCCCTTCGAGGAACCATACATAAACTGCATCTTTGATCAGTACTACACCCTATGACGGAAATGTCAGTCGTGTTTTTCGGTTTAAGGAGACTTTTTCTAACACTGTAATAGTTTTTTTAATGTCAAAACCCGAGTGTTGTATAGCTATGTAATAGTGTTTTCGAAAAGTTGCTTTCTCCTATCTTAAAGCTACCTTGATATAGTTAGAACTTGTATGACCTTTTTACGAAAAAATAAAGCTTCAACATTTTCTTATATGTTTAAATAAAGACTCTACTCTCTTTCTAGAACTGAATATTCACTATGATTATATACTGTACTTTAAATCATATATTGACGTATATATAGGAAGAGGGTTGGCCTAATTCTCTTTCTCGGAATATCTACAGCTACTTTACATAATTAATTGACGTGAAATAGCAGCATAAACAGGCATGGCAGTCGGGGTGATGTCCCAGTTTCACTATAATTGTCTGGATAGTTAATATGAAGGTTGGAGACTATTACATTAATTACTCATTCCTGTGAGCTGACGGAAGCGCTAGTGAGTAGGTCGAGTGCTTGGAGATCAATCAAACCTTCAGGGCAACTTGTGTGACAATAGAACGTTCGTTCGTTCTGTTCGGGATTAATTGTAAAGAGTGGTAGATGTAAAATAACTAGGTCACTTATTAAAGGTTAAAAACCTTTATAAATTTATACATCAAAATTTTAAACTTCAAAATCATCGAAATCAAACGTTAAAACACTTCCCTCGAACACTCATTTCCTTTACGAAAGCTAAGACCGTAATTTCGTCTATAAAATATTGGAACTAAAACTTATATAAATTATGTAATAAATTAACGATCAGTACTAAATGATTATTAGTATTAAATAAAATATAGTGTAAATATGTTTTTAAATGATAATAGAAATGCAAAAAAAAGGTAGAGTTATTTTATGAAAATGGAAGATCATAGCTGTAAGAGAACATATTTTTCATCTCAATAAATGATAACAAAATAAGTCGAAAAATACAAAGCTGGCATCAAACTATTATGAAATTAAAAATAAACAAAAGTTAAAAAAAAGTACAATACGCCAGTATTTTTAAATTTTTTTATTATAAAAATTTCTAATAATAATTACAAATTAAAAACTTACCCCGTATAGTTTATTAATTAAGTTAGCAAAAATAATTTCAACACAATTAGAACCTACATATTATGTTATGCAGGAGCGGATCTAGAAAAATATTTTGGGGAGGGCTGGTGTGAGAAGAGGAAATGGGTTCCCCCATATTTAGGGAAAATATTTATGGTGTAAACTCTGAGAGTCTTCTATCTGAGGGAAATAGTTATAGGCCTGCTATGTGGCATTACACACGCACTATTTACTCTCATTTATCATATATTTATTACATTGTGGGTGGGCGTATTTATTAATGATTATAATATCGTATTATAGGGATTAGTATGGGTTTGTAAATATATTCTTATATAAATTATTAAGTAGATTTAAATCGGGGACGAACGCAGACATCGAAAATTGCATTTTAGTTTACATTTATAGTGTTATTTTATAGTTATAAAATTTTCACATTCCTATATTTTGGGAGGGGCTTGAGCTCCAAAGCTCCCCTTAAATCCGCCACTGATGTTATGAGTTAAGACCCGTCTAAGGAAAGGTGCACATGAGCTTAAAAGTAATCGAGACGCCGAGATAGTTTTAAATCCAATTTCTAAGATACCTATCGGAGTTTCAGTGCACATGAGATAGGTATCCGCGTCCTTTCAATGCTATATTTTTGATAGTTATTTTCAATGTTGGGGACTGGCTACACTCTATGTTGTTTCTCCTCTGAGATGGATCGAAAACAAGTGCAAGTTTACAAAAATAAAGTAGTTTTTCGTTCTTAGTGCAATAATGTTCGTTTTCTCTTGTTTCCTATATAAATGTCCTTGATGCTCTACCATTTAATTGTGAGCTTTTTAACTGGAACAAACAAAAAGAAAAATGTTTTTGTTATTGTTTGGAACTAATATATTTGATAATAATATTATATCATGATAGGCTTCAGTAAAACTACTGCAATCAAACTTGTTTGCTATTTCCCGGATAAATAGGTCGTCTACTTTAAATGGAAATGTCGATAGAGCTTATTGACCATTGATACTTTTAGCGAATTTTTGAAAATAATGGCTAATAGATTTAATTACTAAATACATACATACATATATATATATATATATATATATATATATATATATATATATATATATATATATATATATATATATATATATATAGATTTTTTGGACTAGGAGACTGACAGACTTACCTTGGTAAGAGTCCACTCTGTAGTCTTGAAATAGAAACACATAAAAGCACTTAAACAATGATATATATATATATATATATATATATATATATATATATATATATATATATATATATAATTAAATAAAATGCATATTAACTATTAAAAATTATTATCTCAAACTATAAATGTAAATAATTCCTCGTTGATATTAATGACAAATTATCAATCTTATTAATATTAATGTCAAGATTATTGTTAAGATTAATGTCAATTGGTTATTCAATAATATTTAAAGTTAAACATATAAATAATGTAAAATTAGTAATTATATTATGGAAAACTTCCCTAATAAAATGAAATAGATAGAAAGTTAGCTGCGTTGCATGTGCACTGTCTCATTTAAGGAGAGTTACCGTTTAGTCCCATGTTAAGTGGCGTAATGTGTTTAGTACCATCAACTGTTTTCGTATAATATCTGATTTACACGTACCTTTTAAATAACATGTATTTCAGAATTTTTACCAAATTATGTTTATTTCATGCTGTAAGTCCTCTACTTACAGTCTTTCTAGTATTCTTTTGGATTGCATTTCAACCATGAAGATCTCTGAATTGCTTGCTTTTTTCTTTCTGGGTCTGAAAAGGCTGATTCTCATGACAGTTACAATTATGTGTCTTTTGAAGGCATAAACCTTGATGCTCGTAGGGTTGTTAGGTTTATACTCCATATGTGTGTGTGTGAGTGTGTGTGTGTGTGTGTGTGTGTGTGTGTGTGTGTGTGTGTGTGTGTGTGTGTGTGTGTGTGTGTGTGTGTGTGTGTGTGTGTGTGTGTGTGTGTGTGTGTGTGTGTGTGTGTGTGTGTGTGTGTGTGTGTGTGTGTGGTTGTGTGTGTGTGTGTGTGTGTGTGTGTGTGTGTGTGTGTGTGTGTGTGGTTGTGTGTGTGTGTGTGTGTGTGTGTGTGTGTGTGAGTGTGTGTGTGTGTGTGTGTGTGTGTGTGTGTGTGTGTGTGTGTGTGTGTGTGTTTCGTAATGTAAGTGTCCCCAAAAATAATTATATTTTGCTAAAGATTTGGGGATGGCAAAAAGTTAATTGTAAAACACTAAAAAGCAATGCCAATTCGTGTACAGATACACACGTGCGCTCACGCACACGCACACACACACACACACACACACACACACACACACACATACACACAAACATATATATTAAATATGGTGATAAGTTTTCTTGTAAAATACAAGAATAGTTTTAATTTTTATATTGTATAACCTTCAGGCAGCCGGCGGCGTGACACCCGGGACAAGCTTGTAATACCGGGACCATCCCAGCCAAACCGAGACGTATGACAACCGTACACTAAAGGCTTTCTTAATTCCTTTGTCGTTGTGCTTCATACTTCGTCATCTTTTTGTCTAAGTAAGATTTGTATAACTTAAACTCAAGTCGGTAAGTCTTCGCTTTATTTAACTGGAACGTAATGTTTGACCGATTGTCATATAGAATAGTCCATGTGTAGATATAATTGCCTTGATAGCATCTGTATTTTGTAGCTCGTTAAGAAAGCGATTTGATTTTGCTGCCCGTGACTTTTGGCACATCCTTAAAAATTAAAGTTCATAATCTGAAGGACTTTCATTGAATTAGAATTATAGTAAATGTTTAAAATTCTAATGAGCCTAATGTAACTCCAATGATGGTGGAAACTTTAGGGTCGCTCTTGCGCAATCGGAAAATTAGGATCTCAGTAGGTCTTTTATATTTTAATTTCGTGAAAGTCGTTAGTGTTACAAAGATTCATTTATATAAAAAAGAACTTGTTTCATAAGAACTAGTTTGAAAAATCTTACCACAAACTTGAGAAACTGGGAGCATAAACCAGTTCAATAGTTGTTTCTAAAATATATTGGTTCAATAAAAAAACGATGCAGACTCAACAAAAAATCTAACCGTTTCTTTTACAGTTTAATAATGCTTGTAGGATAGTTTAACTTTTTTTTAAGGAATTTTAAATCAATTTTTTTTTATTGCACTCGGTCTAATAAAGTTTATTTTTTTATATCAACAGAAAGTCTAACTAAACTTTCCTATGACAAAAAAGATTTGCCAATTCTAATTATTGCTCTCTGAGTGAGTAGTTAGAGGAGGTTCAGCATTCGAGTGACATCGGGAGCTAGTTTATACTCCAAGGCTTAATTTTAAAAATAGTTCGATATTTCATGTTACTCGAACGCTGACCATTAGAATTGGTAAAGTGATTGAATTAATTTTTTTTAAAATTTAAATATAATATAATTTAGAGTAATCAATGAACATTAAATTCATTTTGTGTACAAAGTGATGTAATATATTAGGGAATCAAGTAAACAAATTTCAATATACTCGAAAAACACGGCTTTTTTAAGCAAATTATAAATATTTATAGTAATAAACTACAGTATAGTTTCGATATTCCGAGTCCCGATTTTTCGATCTTCCTGTAAATTCGAGCCTTTCTCTATTCGACCCTATTTTATCTATTTGCAAGGAAATGATCATTCGGGCCTCCAAAAAATGTTTATGTATGCAAAGGAAATGAGTCAAGCTTCCAAGAAATGTTTATATAAAGTTCTATAAACTTACAGCATTTTTAATTATATATAGTATTAGGATTCATTAAAACTAATTTTTCTAATGCACAGAAAAATATTTCCATGTAATCCGAGTTTTAGGTAATCCGTTGGGGTTTCGGTCCCATTTACCTCGAATTATTGAGACTCTACTGTACAACTCTTTAAACGATATTGAGTTAAAGAGAATTCTTAGTTATAAACTTCGCCCTTTGTTACAGCGATTTTCTCATGGAAGCCATAGCTAATCTCTTCGTAAGCTGTATTTTTCGAAATGAATTTATTTACATGAAGGCTTTTATACACATTCGAGTGCGTATGTTTGAACAGTTCTCAGTTTACTCGCCCCTTTCCAGATGCAAGTAATCAAGACTATACTGCGCTTATAGTTAAACACTAAACACCTTAATAGCAATTATATTACTAATATGCTAGCGCGCTCGACAGACGTTATCCTACTCAAACGATGTATTTCCAAAACTTATAACATTTTAAAAATAAACTATAAATTATTATGACCGTTTTGATAAAAAATATTGTTTTTAAGTTTGTTGTTAAAACATATTACGTCCCCACGCGTACAGTTATCACAACTCGTCCTATGGATATGAGTGTAACTGTACACTAAACTTCAGTGTATTCAGTATAAACTTAAAACTGTGTTGAGTAATTGGAAGAAAGAGAAAATTCCTAATTACTTTCTAAAAGGTTTATTTTTTAATGTACAAAAAATAAATATCTTTATATATTCCAACACTGTGTTTTTGTATTCACTTATTACTTACACGATAATGTACTTAAACCAGAATCTTACTTTATATTTTATTTTCTGCGAATCAACTTTCAAGGACTTAAATTACTTGTCCTCATTTTTGAGCATCAACTGAGACTGTCTCAGTTGATGCTCGAAATTGGGGACACGTAATTAAAGTCTTTGAAAGTTGACTCGCATATATACATAGTAAGATTCTTGTTTAAGTACATTTAGTATATGAAATAGATGCATTGTGTATTTTCATGGAATTGAATTTTTCCGTTGCCAATTTTAAGCAATTGTTCAGAGAATGCAAATGTCAATTGATCTCTTTGAAGTTGAACACATATATTTATGGTAAAGTATAATTTACTGGCACTTTTCAATAGTACTGACAATTTAAATTCTTAGGTTAAATTGACTGTTATTTAATATACCTGCACAGACATACATCATTAAAAGATCATGTAAAATACTTCAATACTGCACCTTACAAAATTACACCATGTATGTTTTTTAATCACACTTTAAAACTTATAATAATCGTAATAGGAGCTTAATTCAATAATAAAAGATGTTTTCAAATAAGATGGAATATTAACCTAATATTTTACATTAAATAAAGTAATATTATAACTTGAAGTAATAGCTGTTATGCAAAGTAAGCTAATCACACACAAGTTTTCCTGACAAGAATGTTTTTGATCTTTTTATCACTCAAACTAGGTGTAGTCTTCAAAAAAGACAAAGAATACTTGACACGATTTCATGAAATTCGATACAATAAACAATTTTCATAAATAGATTTATTGTTACTACAAATTTCACTATTCAAAGATTTCATCCTCAGAATCGTTTCCGGACATTTTGTTTGCGTTTTGGTGGCCTACGATCACATGAGTAATTTTCACTGACGTTACAAATGTGAAGCTAGAATAACGAAAGCTAGCTAGGAGAAACATCATAGCTATGTTATTATCTCTCAAAGATTGGTCGATATTTGTGAGCTCGTTGCGAGAAACATCATTTTCAGCTTTGAATGCCTTGATGAGACTCCTGATACCAGGTGGAAGTGGACAGAGCTATGGTAATAAAAAAACACACAAAAATATATAAGTTGTGGGACTGCCGACCAAAGTGTTACTTGGAAATCATTCATAAATGTACCTAGGTTACATTAAATAGCTGAAACTAGTGACATGGTTCAAAATGTTTTTTTTTGCTGCGAGATATTGACATTTCGGGCAAACTTGGGAGCTAATTTATACCCCTATTCAAAATATTTAAAATTAAATGATATTGTACCTCATATAAATGTTTTAAATAAGTTAAAAGAGTTGAGAAAAGGAGTGACTTGAATGTTTCTAATTTATATGCACTCTAAATTTAAAAAGTACTAAACAAATATTAAATTAAAGTACATCATGCTATTTATATAAGAAACCTAATTAAAGGTTTGTAAGAAATAACAAGATCCTAAAGTTAAACTTTAAATTTTCGTTTTCCCTAACTATAAACAAATATTGGAGGACAAGATTTGTTTGAAGTTTTGTTAAGGGCGTCATCATGTTACACGTAAAACAAAATATTGCCCCCTCCGCTTTGTATGAGCAAGTTTAACTTATTTCTCATTTGGGATTATTGAAAATCTAATTAACCCACGAACCTTTACTTCAAAAGTTTTATTTCTAAAATATACAACCATTGCGAACAAAGTTAGCACATTGAACCCTACAACATATATTGTGTACGCGTATTTATTATCCGTATATTCTCTCAGTTTATTGTCAACTCGTTATAGGAAAATTGTCTTTAACCAACGATATTTGAATTTCTTTCCATTCTCTGTTAAATTCGGCGGTGTGTTATGCGGAAAATGTAAGAATAAAGAAAGATGGTGACAAGGAGGAGGCCCTAGATGACTTTCAAATCCACCACCTTGTCAGAGAACACAACGATAGATCCTTATATGGAGCATGTTAACTCTAGCATGACCATTACTTCAACGAATCTCTGGACCCGAAGTACCAGTAACTGAGAGTCTGATAAGGCTTAGTTACTTACCATAAGGCCTAGACTGGGACGAGACGAGCTTTGACCAGGTTCGACCGCTTTTCCAGAACTACTCAAGTAGAACCTTCCGAATGGTCAGGTTTCCGTACCTCAGTACCCCGTCTAATTAGTTCGGTCCAGGTAGTGCAATCGGACCGTATCCACTCTCGTTTGGCCTTACCCTCAGAATCGGAACTTGGTTTTAGGTGTACATAAACTCATCCCATTATACCTTGATAGAAAAAAAATCTTTTATTACAGCGTTTTTCTCACAGATATAAGTCATAGTTAATTAGCCATTTATATTTTTCAGAAGTTTGGATTCTAAAAAAATGGCCAAAATAAGTTGAGCACATTTGACTCTGCAAATATTGTATAGCTGTATAAGATCTCGATTATTGACAACTTAACTTTACAGGTTAAAACGATAAAAGATTTTTTTAAAACACCAACTTTCTGAACATGGATTTACCTCCAAAACTTCTTTCTGGGCCTCTGGCTTAAGTTATTAAAACGTCAGTATATTGTATAACTTTATCGTTAACGTATGAAAATATTTAAACTTTATTCGTACTGACATATTATACAGTGGCCACTGTTGTACATATGTTATTCAAATGTGGTAAAAATGAACATTGTCACCCTAAATACAATGCGTATAAAATTAATCAAAAACATATCCTGAAGCTATATTGATAATTATTATTTTTGTTATTGCAACGAAAGGTTAATTTTATATACCTATATTGAATTATCTCTACGAAATAACCAGTCAGGATAGATTTGGTTGTAAGGATAGAATACAGATAGTGTGACGTCAACTGACAAACATACACTTTATAGGTATATTTAAATATAGGTATATAGTAATGTATAAATTTACAAACAAATATATCTTAACTGGAGACTTTATAAGTATATTTAAAAAAGGTATATAGTATTATAAATAATTATAACCAACTTTATCCTAACTGGAGACTTTGACGGTATATTTTAATATAGGTATATCGTAATGTATAAACTTACAATCAAATCTATCCTAACTGGAGACTTTATAGGTATATAATGAAGTATAAACTTACAACCAAATCTATCTTAACTGGAGACTTTATAGGTATATAATGAAGTATAAACTTACAATCAAATCTATCCTAACTGGAGACTTTATAGGTATATAATGTAGTATAAACTTACAACCAAACCTATCCTAACTGGAGACTTTATAGGTATATAATGATGTATAAACTTACAACCAAATCTATCCTAACTGGAGACTTTATAGGTATATAATGATGTATAAACTTACAACTAAATCTATCCTAACTGGAGACTTTATAGTTATATTTAAATATAAGTATATGATAGAGTATAAACTTACAACCAAATCTACCCTAACTGGAGACTTTATAGGTATATTTAAATATAGGTATATCGTAATGTATAAACTTACAACCAAATCTATCCTAACTGGAGACTTTATAGTTATATTTGAATATAGGTATATAATAATGTATAAACTTACAACCAAATCTATCCTAACTCGAGACTTTATAGGTATATTTAAATATAGGTATATAATAAAGTATAAACTTACAACCAAATCTACCCTAACTGGAGACTTTATAGGTATATTTAAATATAGGTATATCGTAATGTATAAACTTACAACCAAATCTATCCTAACTGGAGACTTTATAGGTATATTTAAATATAGGTATATCGTAATGTATAAACTTACAACCAAATCTATCCTAACTGGAGACTTTATAGGTATATTTAAATATAGGTATATCGAAATGTATAAACTTACAACCAAATCTATCCTAACTGGAGACTTTATAGGTATATAATGATGTATAAACTTACAACCAAATCTATCCTAACTGGAGACTTTATACGTATATAATAAAGAATAAACTTACAACCAAATCTATCCTAACTGGAGACTTTATAGTTATATTTAAATATAGGTATATAATAAAGTATAAACTTACAACTAAACCTATTCTAACTGGAGACTTTATAGTTATATTTAAATATAGGTATATAATAAAGTATAAACTTACAACTAAATCTATCCTAACTGGAGACTTTATAGTTATATTTAAATATAGGTATATAATAAAGTATAAACTTACAACTAAATCTATCCTAACTGGAGACTTTATAGCTATATTTTTATATAGGTATATAATAAAGTATACACTTACAACTAAATCTATCCTAACTGGAGACTTTATAGTTATATTTAAATATAGGTATATAATAAAGTATACACTTACAACTAAATCTAACCTAACTGGAGACTTTATAGTTGTATTTAAATATAGGTATATAATAAAGTATAAACTTACAACTAAATCTATCCTAACTGGAGACTTTATAGTTATATTTAAATATAGGCATTAAATAAAGTATAAACTTAAAACTAAATCTATCCTAACTGGAGACTTTATAGTTATATTTAAATATAGGTATATATTAAAGTATAAACTTACTACTAAATCTATTATAACTGAAGACTATATAGTTATATTTAAATATAGGTATATAATAAAGTATAAACTTACAACTAAATCTATCCTAACTGGAGACTTTATAGTTATATTTAAATATAGGTGTATAATAAAGTATAAACTTACAACTAAATCCATCCTAACTGGAGACTTTATAGGTATATAATAATGTATAATCTTACAACTAAATCTATCATAACTGGAGACTTTAAAGTTAAATTTAAATATAGGTATATAATAAAGTATAAACTTGCAACTAAATCTATCCTAACTGGAGACTTTATAGTTATATTTAAATATAGGTATATAATAAAGTATAAACTTACAACTAAATCTATCCTAACTGGAGACTTTATAGTTATATTTAAATATAGGTATATAATAAAGTATAAACTTAAAACTAAATCTATCCTAACTGGAGACTTTATAGTTATATTTAAATATAGGTATATAATAAAGTATAAACTTACTACTAAATCTATCCTAACTGGAGACTTTATAGTTATATTTAAATATAGATATACAATAAAGTATAAACTTACAACTAAATCTATCCTAACTGGAGAGTTTATAGTTATATTTAAATTAGGGATGGGCCGATTCCTAAAATGTTCGATTCCGATTCCGATTCCGATTCTAAAATTTTCCTTTCGATTCTCGATTCTTTAGTCGATTCTCGATTCTTTCAAGTTATATTAGCTTACATGCTAGTTCTCTAATATTTAATTTAGTTAACATCTTGGTCATATGGCAAAACCTTTTAAAAATTCTGTTTTAATGTAATAGGCTACACAAAACCTTCAACCGTGAGAGTGATATCTGTCTATAATATAATTTATTAAGGTTAAGTTTCGGAGGAATAATACAGTGTTTCTGTTATCCGTCTATTCGCTCAACCGTCATGGCCACGGTTCCGACGGTGACGGTTAATCGAGTTTTTACTGTACTTTTTTGTGTTTTGTTCTGACATTTAGTGTGAGAGAGAGAGAGAGAGAGAGAGAGAGAGAGAGAGAGATGAGAGATGTCAAACGACCGGAAATGGTTACGATCTTGATTGCTGTTGCTTCATAAATAATAATATTTTCGTTTACTTTAATCATTTAATTCATTCAAATCAACTAATACATAAATAAGACATAGTTGGTAATTAATTATTTTTCCACACAAATATAATAAATTTTGGTAATAAAATTTGTTTGGTAATAAATTACTCCACACGCATATTTTAATAGTTAACAAAATAGGAATCGGAATCGACACTTTATGAATGAAGAATCGAGTATCGACGATTCTTCGATACCACCTAGAATCGACGATTCCTGGAATCGAGAATCGGAATCGGCCCATCCCTAATTTAAATATAGGTATATAATAAAGTATAAACTTACAACTAAATCTATCCTAACTGGAGACTTTATAGGTATATTATAATGTATAAACTTACAACTAAATCTATCCTAACTGGAGACTTTATAGGTATATAATAAAGTATAAACTTACAACCAAATCTACCCTAACTGGAGACTTTATAGGTATATAATAATGTATAAACTTACAACCAAATCTATCCTAACTGGAGACTTTATAATTATATTTAAATATAGGTATATAATGATGTATAAACTTACAACCAAATCTATCCTAACTGGAGACTTTATAGGTATATAATAATGTATAAACTTACAACCAAATCTATCCTAACTGGAGACTTTATAGGTATATAATGATGTATAAACTTACAACCAAATCTATCCTAACTGGAGACTTTAAAGTTATATTTAAATATAGTTATATATTAAAGTATAAACTTACAACTAAATCTATTCTAACTGGAGACTTTATAGGTATATAATAATGTATAAACTTACAACCAAATCTATCCTAACTGGAGACTTTAAAGTTATATTTAAATATAGTTATATATTAAAGTATAAACTTACAACCAAATCTATCCTAACTGGAGACTTTATAGGTATATAATAATGTATAAACTTACAACCAAATCTATCCTAACTGGAGACTTTAAAGTTATATTTAAATATAGTTATATATTAAAGTATAAACTTACAACTAAATCTATCCTAACTGGAGACTTTATAGTTATATTTAAATATAGGTATATAATAAAGTATAAACTTACAACCAAATCTACCCTAACTGGAGACGTTATAGGTATATAATAATGTATAAACTTACAACCAAATCTATCCTAACTGGAGACTTTATAGTTATATTTAAATATAGGTATATAATAATGTATAAACTTACAACTAAATCTATCCTAACTGGAGACTTTATAGGTATATAATAATGTATAAACTTACAACCAAATCTATCCTAACTGGAGACTTTATAGTTATATATAAATATAGGTATATAATAATGTATAAACGTACAACTAAATCTATCATAACTGGAGACTTTTTAGGTATATTTAAAAAAGGTATACAGTATTATATATAATTTATTACAACCAACTCTATCCTAACTGGAGACTTTATAGGTATATTTAAATATAGGTATATAATAATGTATAAAATTACAACCAACTCTACCCTAACTGGAGACTTTATAGGTATATTTAAATATAGGTATATAATAAAGTATAAACTTACAACCAAATCTACCCTAACTGGTGACTTTATACGTATATAATAATGTATAAACCTACAACTAAATCTATCCTAACTGGAGACTTTATAGTTATATTTAAATATAGGTATATAATAAAGTATAAACTTACAACCAAATCTACCCTAACTGGAGACTTTATAGTTATATTTAAATATAGGTATATAATAAAGTATAAACTTACTACTAAATCTATCATAACTGGAGACTTTATAGTTATATTTAAATATAGGTATATAATAATGTATAAACTTACAACTAAATCTATCCTAACTGGAGACTTTATAGTTATATTTAAATATAGGTATATAATAAAGTATAAACTTACTACTAAATCTATCCTAACTGGAGACTTTATAGTTATATTTAAATATAGGTATATAATAAAGTATAAACTTACAACCAAATCTACCCTAACTGGAGACTTTATAGGTATATAATAATGTATAAACTTACAACTAAATCTACCCTAACTGGAGACTTTATAGGTATATAATAATGTATAAACTTACAACCAAATCTATCCTAACTGGAGACTTTATAGGTATATAATAAAGTATAAAGTTACAACTAAATCTATCCTAACTGGAGACTTTATAGGTATATTATAAAGTATAAACTTACAACCAAATCTATCCTAACTGGAGACTTTATAGTTATATTTAAATATAGGTATATAATAATGTATAAACTTACAACCAAATCTACCCTAACTGGAGACTTTATAGATATATAATAATGTATAAACTTACAACTAAATCTATCCTAACTGGAGGCTTTATAGTTATATTTAAATATAGGTATATAATAAAGTATAAACTTACAACCAAATCTACCCTAACTGGAGACTTTATAGGTATATAATAATGTATAAACTTACAAATAAATCTACCCCAACTGGAGACTTTATAGGTATATAATAATGTATAAACTTACAACCAAATCTATCCTAACTGGAGACTTTATAGGTATATAATAAAGTATAAAGTTACAACTAAATCTATCCTAACTGGAGACTTTATAGGTATATAATAAAGTATAAACTTACAATCAAATCTATCCTAACTGGAGACTTTATAGTTATATTTAAATATAGGTATATAATAATGTATAAACTTACAACTAAATCTATCCTAACGGGAGACTTTATAGTTATATTTAAATATAGGTATATAATGATGTATAAACTTACAACCAACTCTACCCTAACTGGAGACTATATAGGTATATTTAAAAAAGGTATACAGTATTATATATAATTTATTACAACCAACTCTATCCTAACTGGAGACTTTATAGGTATATTTAAATATAGGTATATAATAATGTATAAAATTACAACCAACTCTACCCTAACTGGAGACTTTATAGGTATATTTAAAAAAGGTATACAGTATTATATATAATTTATTACAACCAACTCTATCCTAACTGGAGACTTTATAGGTATATTTAAATATAGTTATATAATAATGTATAAAATTACAACCAACTCTACCCTAACTGGAGACTTTATAGGTATATTTAAAAAAGGTATACAGTATTATATATAATTTATTACAACCAACTCTATCCTAACTGGAGACTTTATAGGTATATTTAAATATACGTAAAGGTTATTTCTTTAGCTTATTATACGTAAAGGTAATATATTTCATTTAGCTTTTGAAAAGGATTTTCGGCTAGAAAATTGAAACTTAGAGTGTATTTGTATTAGCATGAGTTGTTCTGTGATCTGTCATTAATCTTAAACTCACTGTATAGAAATAGTGACCTATCAAGTTAGTTTAATTAATAGATATAGCTTAAGGCATAAACAAGTCAGTATATTGCTAAACTATATTTATCATTAGCATATTAAGAAGTAATATAACTTTACTAAAACCACTGTTGATGTGCTGTACAGAAAGTGGTATTACCTAACAAGTAATCAAAGTGGCTGTTGTACAAAATTGTACGCTGCCATATAATTTAATCAAACATAGCGTATTAATGATTTTATAGCAAACTTCATTTATAAATTTTTAACATAACCTAAAAGTGCTGTTACCGTTATTCTACCGCCATGTTTTACTGTCAGGAATCTGAGAACTATTATTTATTATTTTAAGGGGTTCCCTCTAGATTACACGCAAAATAATTTGAGTTATATTAGTTATTATTAAGTAATTTATGATTTGCCTACCCACTTATTTTAAGGTGAAACTGTTCTTACACATGAAAATTAAATTTGATGCTAAAACAAGTTTATTACATTCAAGAAGTGTTTTATTTTTATTAAAGATTCAAAAAGTAAGGTTATCAACATGTTAAAATTTGTAGGTATAGGCGAAATTCATTAAAACTATTTATATTAATATTTTGTTTGGAACAAAGAGATAAAGAAGTAAACACAAGTATCATAAGTACGTTTTAATTGCGATAAATAGATAAAAACTATTGGTTGCAAATTTATTAAGAATACTATTAATATTATTAGTTCAAAATTATTATAAAATGCAATTGCAATAACTCACAACTTTACAATAATTTCAGTGAGATTGAGTTTGTGATTTCAGAAATGTTATGTTCCATACTTGGCACTTTTACTCTGATATCATACTGCATATTAAGCCGATTCCTATATTTATTTTCACGAAGCACATTGTTACGAAATATGGTCGTAACTAACGGGTTAAATAAAAATATTTTAATTTCAATTAACCTCACGAACCCCTATGGCATTGCCCGCGGACCACTTGTTAGGAACCACTAATTTAGAGGATGCATTTTGGTGGTGCTTTTTTCATTCGACGATTTATTACTGAATAGATTAACCCTCTTTGTATCTCAATACTTCTCAATGACACCTCGACGCTTTTATTATTTTGTAGTGAAAACCGTTATAGCGAACCCTACAAAAACTTATTGGATGGACTCAAACATACAACTAACACTTATTAGATGGACATAAACATGCAACTAAAATTTATTGAATGGACATAAACATACAACTTCGCGTCAGTAAAATATCCGTCAGATTAATTAAATCAGTATAAATTCCATCAGGTTACGCTATGAGTAACCTCAGAGTGAGTGTAATGATAACATGACTTTATGCAAAATCGTATTTCATGGTATACCTTTTTTTCGTAAAACAATTGTTTTAACACGTAGGTTTTTATATTACCTATTGAACATTGCTAAGGAAAAAGGTTATTATTAAAAATATTTGGTCAGTATATATATATATAAATTTATTAAAATTTCAATGAATCACAAGAAAAATAATTCAATATAATAATAAGTTACTTATTACACTTTTGCTATTATTTGCGACCAGACTTTTTGTTAACTAAAAGTTGTTAAATTGTTAACTTACACTTGGAGGAAACGTTTTCGTCTTACGATTTCTTCAGCCTCCATAATTAACAAAACTTCTGGTCGCAAGTAATAGCAAAAGTGTAATAAGTAATTAACAACCTGCTCGTCACGAACAGCAACAAGATTTCGATATATAATAATAAGATATGTAGTTTAGATCCAATTTTTTAAATGATAACATTCTTAAGCGCGTCTGATAACCAATATTTTGGTCAATTTTCATCATGCAAAATTAAATGTTTTTCTTAATTCAAAATTTCTTAGACTTGACTGTAAAAGTTTTCACTTCTGCTGGTACTTCTCTAAATGCCAGAACCTAATTTTTTTGTTACACGAAATACCTAATAAAAAGGTCTAAAATATCTTTTGTTCAATATCCGAAAAAAACAGCATATCTCGAAAATGTATCACAAAAATACAGTTATGCTATTTCGAAACCGATTTAGATCTTGAAGTAAGTATCTTATGACACTGAATATTGTCTACAGTTTTCACCAAACAAAATACCTTTTAGATTATAAATGCTAATTTAGCATAACATATGCACGTGAAATCTTGCTGTGAGTGGTTTGGAACATAGGTTGACCTACATCCGGGAACATTTTTTAACACTTCAGTTCGTTCTACGAATGTAAATAAATACGTTAGAGTTTATTTTTTAAGTAACCAAAATTAATAGCTAGATGTTGACTAATTAAGTTTTCTATATAACTGAATTAAAAAATATCAAATAACTGATTTACTGATCAATAGATAATATCCTGTTCAATGAGATCTCACATTACAGAACTTCATCAGGTCATATTCTAGTCCTGGGGTCTCCAACCAACGGCCCGCGGGCCACATCTGGCCCGAGAACAGATTTTTTTCGGCCCACAGAAAGCTATCATTAAGAAAAAGAAATTTAATTGGTAATATATTTCCTTTTAACCATTTTTACTATTAAATATGAGTACAGTAATCGTCTCTCACTTACCACTTCTTTTTTTCTATAAGTGTAAATCTAGCTGTAAACAAGTAAAAATTAAGCAAGAAAATCTCAAAAACCACCACTGAGCTCTTGATTAGATAAAACATCGTGGGTGTATGGTTAGGTGGCTAGACTTTCTCCCCTGAAATATTAACCGCCTTTCCTCCAAAAGTTTTTCTCTTGAGTAAAAAAGGTTGGAGACCCGTGTTCTAGTCCATTGACGTATTTATAATCCGTGATACCAAGGTACGCTACTGGCGTAGGCCATATTATCATTCAGCTCATGCTTCCAGGCCAGCTGGTGTACAGTTGTATTGCCTTCCTTCAGCACAACCCTGACAGTACTTCGCACATTTTTCTGCCTTACAAGGCTTTCTTGCTTTCCGTTGCAAAGCAATCAGGCAACCATCAAAGGCCATGTCCTGTGATAGAACATTTAAGACAAATTGATAATATTAAAACCGCAAATAATCAAAATATTTGAGATTACAGGTTGTGTGTATTATTTATTATTATGAAATCACAGTAAATTATTCCTTGTAATTAGTGACCACCTGACTGTATAAAATCATGGCATCTTCCACCTTATTGGGTATATTTTATGCAGTTTTTCTTGTTTGATTTTATTTAAATAATGGCTGTATAAAACTGTACATTTTATTTACAAACAAATACAAACACTGTGTGTCGATGACCTTTTACGAACACCTGACTATATAAAATCATAGTATTTTCCACCTTATTGGGTATATTTTATCCAGTTTTTCTTGTTTGGTTTTATTTAAATAACAGCTTTATACAACTGTATAGTGTATTTACCGACAAATACAAACACTATTTGTCGATGAATTATTAAAACAACCCGACTGTATAAAATCATAGTATTTTCCACCTTATTGGGTATATTTTATCCAGTTTTTCTTGTTTGGTTTTATTTAAATAACAGCTTTATACAACTGTATAGTGTATTTACCAACAAATACAGACACTGTATGTCGATGAACCTTCAAGACCACCCGACTGTATAAAATCATGGCATTTTCCATCTTATTGGGTATATTTTATGCAGTTTTCTTTGTTTGGTTTTATTTAAATAATAGCTGTATACAACTGTATAGTGTATTTACCGACAAATACAAACACTATATGTCGATGAATTATTAAAACAACCCGACTGTATAAAATCATAGCATTTTCCATCCTAATTGGTATATTTTATGCAGTTTTTCTTGACTGGTTTTATTTAAATAATAGCTTTATACAACTGTATAGTGTATTTACCGACAAATACAAACACTATATGTCGATGAGTTATTAAAACAACCCGACTGTATAAAATCATGGCATTTTCCATCTTATTGGGTATATTTTATGCAGTTTTTCTTGTTTGGTTTTAATTAAATAATAGCTTTATACAACTGTATATTGTGTTTATCAACAAATACAAATAGTGTATATTGATGAATTTTTAAGACCACGGGATTGTATAAAATCATGGTATTTTCCTCCTTATTGCTTTATTTTAGGCAGTTTTTCTTGTTTGGTATTATTTAAATAATAGCTTTATTAAGCTGTATATTGTATTTACCAACAAATACAAACACTGTATGTCGATGAAGTTTTAAGAACACCCGACTGTATAAAATCATGACATTTTCCACATTATTGGGTATATTTTAGGCAGTTTTTTTTTGTTTTATTTAAATAATATTTTTAAACAACTATATAGTGTATTTACCAACAAATACAAACACTGTATGTAGATGAATTTTTAGGACTTTCGACTGTATAAAATCACGGCATTTTCCACTTTATTGGGTATATTTTAGGCAGCTTTTCTTGTTTGGTTTATTTAAATTATAGCTTACAACTTTTTTTAAAAAAATCTTTTAACTTGCCTATAGTAGCACTTACTTTTTTGTGTTGAGGACGGCCGTTTCGGGAGATGTGTCCCTTTGTCAACTCAGACCGTAACTGATCTCAAGGTTTACGTAGGTTAGGGTGGGGGTGGGATATTTTGGTGGTGTGGGTGTATTTTGTGTGTATTAGGAGTTATGATGTCAAAAAGTGCGTGTGAGTTGTAATGTAATTGTGTATTGAGTATGTGTGTAGGGTGTAGTTTGAAGTGCCTATATATTTCGTATTGTTCGGTTGTGTAGCGTTGGTTAGTTCTGTGTTGTTTATGAAGAATTTGTAAGTTAGATGTTATATCTGTGTAGTCGTGTTTTGTGGAGTTGAGATGATCGGCGAAGTTTGATTGGTAGTTATTGTTTTTTAGTGCTTTTATATGTTCTTGGTAACGTGTGTGAAATGACCTCCCTGTCTGGCACTAAGCCTGACCTCCCATATAAAAGCACTAAAAAACAATAACTACCAATCAAACTTCGCCGATCATCTCAACTCCACAAAACACGACTACACAGACATAACATCTAACTTACAAATTCTTCATAAACAACACAGAAATAACCAACGCTACACAACCGAACAATACGAAATATATAGGCACTTCAAACTACACCCTACACACATACTCAATACACAATTACATTACAACTCACACGCACTTTTTGACATCATAACTCCTAATACACACAAAATACACCCACACCACCAAAATATCCCACCCCCACCCTAACCTACGTAAACTTTGAGATCAGTTACGGTCTGAGTTGACAAAGGGACACATCTCCCGAAACGGCCGTCCTCAACACAAAAAAGTAAGTGCTACTATAGGCAAGTTAAAACATTTTTTTAAAAAAAGTTGTAAGTGATTACTAGTAGCTCACGCGAAGATGGAATCAACAAATGTTAAATTATAGCTTTATACAACTGTATATTGTATTTACCAACAAATACAAACACTGTATGTCGATGAATTTTTATGACCACGTGACCGTATAAATCATTGGGTTTTCTCCTATTTTTTCAATCCCTTGTTTTTTAATTCACACTCTTCCTATTTATAAGTTGCTTAATTTTGCAATCAATAAAATACTTTTTATTCTTTCACTCAAATTCAAAATATTTTATTAAACTTGTAGTAGGTGACACTTAATTTTAATAGAGTTTTCAAATATCAATTCGTTAGTTATTTTTTAAACGTTTGATGTTTTTAGGTTGGATTCAAACTATAACTTCATTTTTGAAATGCAGCATTCACCTGGATTAACAAATTATTTACTTTTAGGAAACATTCACTCACATAAAATTACTGTTTTACACCTCAAGTATACTCTAGCACTCTTTAATGTCCAATATTTGAATTAAAAATGAAGCTTCTAATTGTATAACAGTACAAATCACACTGTGCTATTATTACTATCGAAAATCAATTTATTCAAATATACGTCATTCAGTGCATTAATGAACTAGGTCACCTTCCTACACACTGATGATGGCAGGAGAGAAATGTTCTCTCTTTTTAATGCCGTAGACATACTTATATTGCTAATTTCAACAATTTATGGATATAAGATTTTAATTTTGGAAATTTATTGTTTTCAATCAAGATTTTTAATTTTTTTCAAACAAATTTTCTGGCTCTCTTTTTTTCTATTTGATTCATTAAATTGATATTTTTAATATTTCAAAACTTCTGATAGTTAGGAAATTGCAGATTTACTGACGTGTTATTACTTCAAAATACTTCTTTGTCACTAAGAGCAAAAAAATTAATACAATTTTCATAGTTTTATTGAAGTGTGATAAAAATCAAACTGTTTCTATTTTTAAACTACTGTATTTTAATTTTCAAGGTCCAAAATAACAATTCTGATTTGAAAGGGTTTACCAAGGAGAAATGGGTTATGGTAAGTCACGTACGATAATACCAAGAATTTTTTTTTCAGATCCGTAGAAGTTCTCAACCATATTAAATCTAATTTTAAAATAAATAATACAAAATATATCTTTAAAGTCATTTCCTACTTGGGTTGACAAAGAAAAATTTTTATTTCAGTTACTTCTTATTTTATAATTCCAATTAATATAAATATGTATACAGCCCACATGTGACAGGATCTCAATATTAAGTTGCAAAAATGAAAGTGAATTTCCTTGCAATTTTCCATTTTCCTCTTTATACAGTATATGGTTTTGGTCTGTTAATTTTGTTTGTTACTGTTTATACGGGTTTTTTTCGTTTCTAATTTATGAAGCTGATAGTGGTGTATAATTTCTCATCCTATCCATCTCTTTATTATTGCAGGGAACCTTTCTCTATTCATTCATATACATCTTTAAGTAATTAATTTTATAGCTATGTTGAAATTGGGCAAAGTGCTGGATTTCAAACATGTAGTAGTACAGTTCGAATCCGACCAAGACATTAACTTATTTTATTTCAATTGATGAATAAATATTTGAGAAAACTGTATTAACATCAATTGTCATCACCTACAGGTTTAAAAAAATGTATTTGAACTTGATTGTATGAACGTATGAACTTGATTGTAATAAAAACGTATTTTATTAACGATTGAAAATGTATATACTGTATATATATATATATATATATATATATATATATATATATATATATATATATATATATATATATATTAAATATGGTGATATGTTTTCTTGCAATATAGTTAATAAATTAAAAATATTTTAAAAACAAGAATACTTTTAATGAATATATTTATTCAAAGCTTTTCGCCGATAAAATAGTATCAGCATCTTCAGGAAAATAATTATCAAATTCTGAAGATTAGATAAATAATTAGATAATTATTTTCCTGAAGATGCTGATACTATTTTATCGGCGAAAAGCTTTGAATAAATATATTCATTAAAAGTATTCTTGTTTTTGAAATATTTTTAATTTATTATTATTATTATATATATATATATATATATATATATATATATATATATAATAATAATATATAATATATATTATATATATATATAAGGAGAAATAAGCTAATAAGAGGAATAATACGTGAAAGCAATAAAAAAAAACTATAAAATGTAAATGTAGTTTAAAAGTAAATAAATTCCCCAGATTAGTTTTATTACAAGGAATCAATTTACCATCTAATTCCACTCATAGTTCGTCACAGCTTCAACGCTAGACACTTATCTAAATATTCAGATCATCCGATTTGCTTCGTTAATTAAGTTGTACTTTCGATTTCTCCGTGTAATTGTGCGGCTTATCGCGGAATTCGAACATTAAGAGTTTCTCCGCAAGCTGAGCAACTGTGTGCAATCAACTGGTTCAAAGTCAAACATTGCAGAGTAGGTCAGTCGCTGCAATCACTCCGGTCTCCTTACTCGGTCAGTAATGCCGTCATTATTTAATCGGCAAACTTCCGCCATAGTCGTTGTCACTCCGCTGCCCAATACGATTTCTTCGATATCTGTTCTTCAACTTGTTCAAATAAATAATGAGCAAGCTGGCGACATATTTATTACACTAAACAAGCAGGTAAAAGAAATAAAAATGTTTAGGGCAATAAAAGTAATATTAAAATAAATGTGATTTTCAGACCTCAAATTAAAGCCCGACCTACGAAGTTCTCCCCGGGTGTTACATTTATAAAATAATAGCATTATATTTTTGTAAGTAATAAAAAAGTCTTATTGAAATGAAGGCTAAGTTTGTGAGTCATGCGGTGTAGAAGGAAGTAGCCTGCACTACGCTTCAGCCTCTGGAATTTAGATGCTCTAATTTTAAGGTTGCCACATCCTACTTACACATTCCTCTAGCAGGAAGTACTGGTCAAGTTTTTCATCCTACCGTTAACTCAAATTATATATATAAGCCACCTATAAATACATTTAGATCCAAATACGAAATAAGTTAAATATTACCTTTCATCCTATTAAAGATGTTAACTAAAGTTAATAATATTTTATTCTATTTTAAAATAAGCTCCTAGTTTACACTTATACACTTGGACGTATAATAATTTTTGACACTTACGTATAGTAGCACTTACTTTTGCTTGATGAGGACGGACCATGGTCAGTTCGGAGATAGTGTCGAATTGGGCCCACGGTCTGTTAGAGTCGTAAAAACGACGGTTGAATTGGGCCCATAGTCAGTTTGGGATGGTCAGTTTTGAGGTAGTGTCGAATTGGGCCTACGGTCTGTTAGGGTCGTAAAAATGACGGTTCAATTGGCCCCATGCTCGGAGTCCATACCTCTACATACATGACCTACAAAATGGAACGCTCGCATCCACCTTTGCTTTAAATACATTAAAACATCTAAAATAGATGTTTGGTTACGATCAGATGGTGGTCAGAGATGACTGACCACCATCTTTTTTATATTTTATATAAAAAGGAGATATTTCAGTAAATATCTCCTTTTTATATAAAATATAAATAGTCCTGTAATAATATTTTATGTTACATGTGCAAAAAAATGATAAAAACCCCTGGCCACACCATTGCCAGATGGCCATTGGACGGTTCAGCTTATCACCGTTACAGGGTTAACAAAAACGGACACGTAATGGAATGCTCGCTTGACTTGGCGAGCAATACGTTATTGAGTAGGATTATTCGTAAGTTTAAATAATAATTAAAAGATGAAAGTACAGTATTTTTAATGAATTTTATATTTCTTTGTGTTTTAGAAAAGTTTTATTGTGTTTATTTGGGTCCGTTATGTTTTAGTTTTTAATTCTATCGCACATTAAAATAAAAACCAATGTCTGATCACTTAACAAAACTAATGTTGCCCCACTGACCAGGGGCCCAATTCAACCCCGACCTTTCGATGGTTGACGGTAATCCGCCTAGGGATGTTTTGACCGTGGGCCGTTTCGGGAAATGGCTTTGTCAACTCAATGACTACCAAATACGGTCGGAGTTCAGTATATGACACATCTTCCGAAACTGTTGCTCATTTATTCAATACATAAGTGCTTATATGAGAAATTGTCGCATATAATATATGTTCCATGAAGAATTCTATGAAATAATTCTATGAAGAATTGAGTATATCATGTTTGCAAGCATGAAAAGATACTAATTTTATGAAAGATACCCACATTATCTTACTAATTAGATCGCCAACATGGTGTCACACATTTCTTTATTGCATTTTCTCCTATTAGTTAGCTGAAGGTTTTATAGCAGGTAACCACAGAATAACAGAGAACCTGATTCCTGTCTGTCTTCAAAGTATATAGGCTAAGTCAGCAGTTAGTTAAAATAATAATTTAACCTCACGCGGTCAATATCATTAAAATCACGTAAGTCTATCCAGGAGCGGTTCGTAAATAAAGACAAATCAAAAACTATTGATAAGAAAACCAATCACAGAGTACTAGGATAACATTATTGTTTAATTTAAAAAACCTTATTCATAAAACCAATTAAATTATAAGTTTAGCATATGCAGTCATAAGGCTTCAAACTCACTTATTAATTATTAATACAGGCAAAACGGAAATAATAGAAGCTACATATGTTGAAATTATGTACTTCTAAATCTTAAATTTACATTTTTAAAAATTGACATTTGGACAGCTTTTTCCCCAGACAGGATCGCCCTTTACACGAGGAAACACGAAAACGCGTTATTCATTTTTTCTCTGTTTAGAGCCACATAGACAAGGAATTTTTTAAAGTTTACATTACGTTCTCTTTCATAAATTCTAAATTTTGTTGTCGATGTTTAGTCAAAATTACGTTGACAGACAGAAAAAAGTTGATTTTTCGATTCAAAAATTGTTGTTTATTCATCCAACTGACGACGTTTAGATAACTGAATGTTGGTTTTTTTATCATTATTAAATTTGAATCCTAATTAAAGCTCACTGACAATAAGGTAAACTAATAGCTTCTCTCTTGATATTAGAAGCGAATAGTTTGTGAATGTTTCTTTTGCACATCACTGCAATGATATTGCTGACGTGTTTTTACTAGGGCTAGAATCTATTGACTTGAAAAGGGCAACAATTTAGCTGTCAAAAGAATTTCAATTGGACGAATAAAGGACAATTATTTACTCAAAAAAATCAACCGTTTTCTTCCCTTTAACGAGTTTTATTCGATTGACAAAATATTTATGAAGGTCGCCTACGTCAGTCTGATGGCTACCACTCTCTTCTGTTTCTATTGTTTTCCACTTTACATCAAGCCTAGTCAGCTTAGGAAATGGCTTTGTCAACTCAATGACTACCAAATACGGTCGGAGCTCAGCATATGACACATCTTCCGAAACTGTTGCTCATTTATTCAATACATAAGTGCTGATATGAGAAATTGTCGCATATAATATATGTTCCAGTAAAAAAAATAAAATAAAAATGAATTCTATGAAGAATTGAGTATATCATGTTTGCAAGCACGAAAAGATACTAATTTTATGAAAGATACCCACATTATCTTACTAATTAGATCGCCAACATGATTTCACACATTTCTTTATTGCATTTTCTCCTATTAGTTAGCTGAAGGTTTTATAGCAGGTAACCACAGAATAACAGAGAACCTGATTCCTGTCTGTCTTCAAAGTATATAGGCTAAGTCAGCAGTTAGTTAAAATAATAATTTAACCTCACTCGGCCAATATCATTAAAAACACGTAAGTCTATCCAGGAGCGGTTCGTAAATAAAGATAAATCAAAAACTATTGATAAGAAAACCAATCACAGAGTACTAGGATAACATTATTGTTTAATTTGAAAAAACCTTATTCATAAAACCAATTAAATTATAAGTTTAGCATATGCAGTCATAAGGCTTCAAACTCACTTATTAATTATTAATACAGGCAAAACGGAAATAATAGAAGCTACATATGTTGAAATTATGTACTTCTAAATCTTAAATTTACATTTTTAAAAATTGACATTTGGACAGCTTTTTCCCCAGACAGGATCGCCCTTTACACGATGAAACACGAAAACGCGTTATTCATTTTTTCTCTGTTTAGAGCCACATAGACAAGGAATTTCTTAAAGTTTACATTACGTTCTCTTTCATAAATTCTAAATTTTGTTGTCGATGTTTAGTCAAAATTACGTTGACAGACAGAAAAAAGTTGATTTTTCGATTCAAAAATTGTTGTTTATTCATCCAACTGACGACGTTTAGATAACTGAATGTTGGTTTTTTTGTCATTATTAAATTTGAATCCTAATTAAAGCTTACTGACAATAAGGTAAATTAATAGCTTCTCTCTTGATATTAGAAGCGAATAGTTTGTGAATGTTTCTTTTGCACATCACTGCAATGATATTGCTGACGTGTTTTCACTAGGGTTAGAATCTATTGACTTGAAAAGGGCAACAATTTAGCTGTCAAAAGAATGTCAATTGGACGAATAAAGGACAATTATTTACTCAAAAAAATCAACCGTTTTCTTCCCTTTAACGAGTTTTATTCGATTGACAAAATATTTATGAAGGTCGCCTACGTCAGTCTGATGTCTACCACTCTCTTCTGTTTCTATTGTTTTCCACTTTACATCAAGCCTAGTCAGCTCCTACCACCCTTCGTCACTACGCGCAGCCTATATTACCGCTCGTTATCCGCCCATTTAATATTCATCCATTTACTTTCAATCATTTGAATCATGCACAGACTACGCAGGTAGTAAGAGCAGAAGAATCACAGAATTAATACCCCAAGGGTCAGGCGATGTAGGAAGAGACTTGGCCAGCCGATGCGCAGTGGCCTACTTGACGTTTATAGTGGTCGGAGCTCGGTTCACCACTGTGCTTGGAGGTAAAGAAGGGGTAGACAGATGCTTGGTCTTCCACTTCCACTAGTCGGAGAGCTCCCCTTCTACTCATCTGAAGTCCCTTGCTATATCTCTTGAGTTACACCAGAAAATCAATCTCTTATGTCTATACACTTTACATCCTCGTCAATACGAATAAGTATTCTATCCTTATCGGGAAAGACGTATTTATCACTAATTACCAGAAGATGAAAGCTTTATAACCTAATAACTTCCATGAACTTAATAATAATTTAAGTTTTAAACCATCTTGTTTGAACATAACGGCTTTTATTGACTAGTGTTCTGATAATTATTAGTGTCTATAAGTTTAAACATCTCGGTAAGTTTTTTAAAAATTACACTCACTTCAAGTTTGCGTAAATCATTTAATCACAAGTTTAACAGCCATTACTGATCACTTGAAAGATTCGCACATCATAGATAGAACCAACGTGAGTCAACCACCGTGTCAAGTCGCAATAGGTTAATGGTTGATATATGACACATATACTGAAAATAAACGTAAAAGTAGTGCACGAGAAAGGAAATCTGTAGAATGAGACAGGAAACGAGACTAAGAAGCGTTAGAAAAACCATGACGGATCACTGTTTTCTAGGATCGCAGCCAATGGAACCCCGCCAAACTTTCTTGGTGCCCAACCTCTTGTGGGTCACCTCAGGAAATAAAATTCTCGTCATATTGCTCAGGAAGAGTTCGGGAATGGTTTTACATACTTAGAAGCAAGATCCTTCTGGAAATGATATTTATCAATAGTTTTTCCCGAAAGGGCTTTTTTCATCTTTATCTTGAAATTCTTGTGTACTTCTTATCTCTCTACTCGTTTTCAGTATTTTTAGTTTATCCATATACAGACTTTATATTCTTCATAGTATAAGAACACATGCGTGCTCCTAGGCGTAGTGTTAGGTAGTGGGTAGACACTTTTATTAGCCCGGTCGAGACCAGGCCACCTTCAGGTGAGCAACTATGCCTACTAGATATTTCCCCCTATTACCCAAGCATACACAAAATATGCGTACAACGAAATATGCGTACAACGAAATATGCGTTCACCGGGAATCTTGCGAAGGATGCGTACAGAATCAAGTTTTGACAGATGATAAGAATAAGTTATGACTTCAGAACATTCTGACAGGTAAAAAATGCGTAGAACTTTTAGGCATACACGGGTATTTTAAAATCATTGAGCTACATAAATGAGTTTACTCCTGAGCTAAACATAGATGTCGCTTAGTTTTTCAGACCCTTAAAAAAGTTATCTATTAAACCTGATTTCCATCACACTTTTTCCAGGCTGAGAACTGACAAAATGATATAGATATGTTGCGCTACCATTTTGGCGTGTTTAAAATCATCTTGTGGCCTCGTAATTTTTTGTTTTTATATTTTTATATAAACAGAAATATTTAGTATTAATCTACATTACAACTTGGCCATTTTATTTTACCCTACCATCTGATTTTTTCGGTCTAATCTAATTCATTTTTTGGATGTAGGAAAGTGATCTTAAACAAAACATAACAATGTCTCCAGTTTCTAGGTATTTTTGTACAAACAATTCTTTTGTCCGACTTAATGTACTTTGATTTTCTTCTCTTTCCTTTTCAGTGTAAGT
>JBAIZL010000001.1:165681397-165723897 GCA_036971475.1 Prosapia bicincta
ATTTTTTTAAAGTAAACGAATGTACTAGATATCTTTCGAGACAAAATATCCTTCAATAGACTAATTAACAATGTATCGATGGTTAAATAGTAGTCTAGTCTTTTTCAAATCATAAATAAATTATAACACTAAAAAAAAATTAACGATGTTCTTTCAAGATTAAACTTTAATTATTATTTGGAAAGGGCAAAGTTTTAAGGTCGAGTTAAGAATAATTCTGAATCAGAAAAATCAACTGCATACCTTTACCTTAAATAAGTATAACCGGCAAAACTATGTATTTCAACATTGATCAAGTTCTTCAACAAAAAATAAAACTATGAATTACTTATTTATCTACACTGTGCTGTTCATGGAAATTTGACACATATTTTATGATTGTAGTTTATAGTGAAACAAAAAATTGTTAACAAAAGGTTTTTCTATTACTAGACCAGGTAAGGGTAGTAATCTCATTTTTTAAGATCAGGTTACCCTGCCAGTAAAGAGGATCATTAGGTAAAGACTTTCCTTAGCACATCTCATTTTCAAGTATCCTAATATATCCTTCTATGTAAGAGATAGACACTTCTTTAAACCACCAATAGAGAGTAGGACTCGTTTAGCCAAGTTACCCTGATAGAAATGTGGATCATGATCTACTTTCCAAAGCTCAACACAATTTCACCTACCCTTCCTTATCCTTCTATGTACAGATGGACACTTCTTTATAAGAACAATAGAGAGTAGGTCTCATTTAGCTAAGTTACTTTAACAGAAATGAAGATCATGATTTACATTCCTTAGCTCAACACAATTTCACCTACCATTCCTTATCCTTCTACGTACAGATGGGCACTTCTTTATAAGAACAATAGAGAGTAGGTCTCATTTAGCTAAGTTACTTTAACAGAAATGAAGATCATGATTTACTTTCCTTAGCTCAACACAATTTCACCTACCATTCCATATCCTTCTATGTACAGATGGGCACTTCTTTATAAGAACAATAGAGAGTAGATCTCATTTAGCTAAGTTACTTTAACAGAAATGAAGATCATGATTTACTTTCCTTAGCTCAACACAATTTCACCTACCCTTCCTTATCCTTCTATGTACAGATGGGAACTTCTTTATGAGAACAATAGAGAGTAGGTCTCATTTAGCTAAGTTACTTTAACAGAAATGAAGATCATGATTTACTTTCCTTAGCTCAACACAATTTCACCTACCATTCCTTATCCTTCTATGTACAGATGGGCACTTCTTTATAAGAACAATAGAGAGTAGGTCTCATTTAGCTAAGTTACTTTAACAGAAATGAAGATCATGATTTACTTTCCTTAGCTCAACACAATTTCACCTACCATTCCATATCCTTCTATGTACAGATGGGCACTTCTTTATAAGAACAATAGAGAGTAGATCTCATTTAGCTAAGTTACTTTAACAGAAATGAAGATCATGATTTACTTTCCTTAGCTCAACACAATATCACCTACCATTCCATATCCTTCTATGTACAGATGGGCACTTCTTTATAAGAACAATAGAGAGTAGATCTCATTTAGCTAAGTTACTTTAACAGAAATGAAGATCATGATTTACTTTCCTTAGCTCAACACAATTTCACCTACCATTCCATATCCTTCTATGTACAGATGGGCACTTCTTTATAAGAACAATAGAGAGTAGATCTCATTTAGCTAAGTTACTTTAACAGAAATGAAGATCATGATTTACTTTCCTTAGCTCAACACAATTTCACCTACCCTTCCTTATCCTTCTATGTAAAGATGGGAACTTCTTTATGAGAACAATAGAGAGTAGGTCTCATTTAGCTAAGTTACTTTAACAGAAATGAAGATCATGATTTACTTTCCTTAGTTCAACACAAATTCACCTACCCTTCATTATCCTTCTATGTACAGATGGGAACTTCTTTATGAGAACAATAGGCATTAGGTCTCATTTAGCTTAATTACCAAGATAAATATGAGGATCACGATTTACTTTCCTTGGCTCAACACAATTTCATCTACCCTTCCTTATCCTTATATGCACAGATGGGCACTTTTTTATAACATCAATAGAGAGTAGGTCTACTTTAGCTAAGTTATTCTGACAGAAATGAGGATCATGATCTACTTTCCTTAGCTTAAACCAGTTTCACCTAACCTACGTTATCCTTCTATGTACAGATGGGCACTTCTTTATAACACCAATAGAGAATATGTTTACTTTAGCTAACTTACACTGACAGAAATGAAGATCACGATCTACTTTACTTAGCTCAACACAATTTCATCTACACTTCCTTATCCTTTTATGTACAGATGGACACTTTTTGATAAGAACAATAGAGACTAGGTCACATTTAGCTAAATTACTTTAACAGAAATGAGGATCATGATCTACTTTCCTTAGCTCAACCCTTCCATATCCTTCTATGTAACAGATGCAACGATAGAAGCCTTGCCATCTTTTAGACGATCACTCTATAACTTCTACTAGAGTTACTAGAGAGTCTTATATATCCACCCTAATCTTATGTAGAATAAAAATCCCATCCTATTCAAAATCCTTCGTAGGAATTCTAGTAATTATAATGGCTGATTGTCTTGCAAATACAAAGCAAAATAAATAAATTGACTGTATTTAAATAAGGAATAGTTTGAATCTAATATCTTTAGAAATCCTAATATTGTCTCCAATTAATTTAAGAATAATTGTTTCTCTATATTTCATTGTTTTAAGCATTATAATAGGTTATACTGATTATATCTGCATAAATATAATTTACACTGCACCCGGTATAGTTGACAAGTTATGAAATGTGTGCTACGGCAATAATTTCTATTCCGTTACGGCCTACCGGAAGTCATTAATGGCTTATTATCTCACTTCCCTTAATCGAAAGTGTAAATACCCTCCCCCCTCGTTGTTTAGCAACTGCTTCGATGTTCAAGTCACGATCTTTGTTTTCATAACTCGAAAGCCATTAATGTCACAACTAAAGCCAATGCATGCTGCTGTCCAGTAGTCAATACAAATCCATACTGGTCTATTGTTTATTTTGCAAGTCCACTGCGAAATTTCGAAACGTCTGAATACAAAGTTCGGAGTAGCCTCCCCACAATATTGCACAACTTGCCAAATTTAAAGAATTTGCAAATTAACAAGCACAACAAGAAATCAGTAGTCATTTTAAAAATTATTCAAACGATCACGTGGCTTGTAATGCCATTTAATCCTAACAACTGTAAATTTTTTTTTAGTGTCAAAATGTTAAGCGGAAACGTTACAAAACTTGATAAATTTCTTAAACTTTATAATATTTTTTGAAATGATAACTTCTTTTAGCGCGCCTGGCATTCATTGAGATGCAGGAAAATCCAGTCGCGTCATCAGAGATCTGCTCATGCCAGATTTAGTTTAAATTAAGCGATAACATATTATGTCATACAAAGTTGTTTTACGCTTAGGTTAAGTTGCGTTATTTATTATTATTATTTTATTTAAATACTTTATTATTGTAGTCAATCTGCTGAAAATATATAAATTTATATTTTTATTCCAATTTTTTTGATAACATTTCCTTATGCATTTTCAACATATAGAGAAAAACCTTTAATTAGGTTCGTTAAGTCAAATATTTATCTAACGAAGAAAAAGGTAGGAGAAAGTCTGTATTGGAAAACGTTTCATCTGGATATTGGTCCTTACAGACTGAGCCATTTCCAACTCTTTCTGTTTGTTGAACGCCAGCCAAATCATCGTGTCCATAGAGACCACCGACCCCAGTATAATCGAAGTACGAAGCGAATAGCGCATTGCACTGGTTTATCACTAAATGAACTGTGGGGCATATTTTATTATTATTATTATTTTTTTTGAAGTTTGTGCGTCTATTATTGACCTATTTTAATTGTTCTCTTCAGAATTAAACTTTCTCCAAGTTTTGTTTACTATATGTATTTGTTGATCATTTAACAAATTTCGTGTACTTCAAAACTAAATACGTTTTTAGTACCAAGGCTGAAACCTGTTTTATTCAATTTTATAGTCCATTTTACATAAAATCCACTACATTTTGCACCGCAATTAATTCCCTGAAAATTTCAGCAAGGCTTCATTGCAACAAGGGAACTGAAATCCCGGCAAAATCTTTTGCCAAGTGTAATTCTTTTACAAAAGTGTTTCAAGGAATATATTTATATTAGCTTTTTTTCATTATTTTCACCTGAAAAAGATGCTCTAAGAGTTTCCCCTTTTCTTCCTTCACCCTGTTTATAAAGATCTTCTACTAAGTACATGATTTTATTATACCTAAATTAACTAGATTCTATTAAACAAATCCATTAACTACATTCAGGTTTTCACTTCTGTCAGCCAGTACCCTGAGTGCTACGTTTTCCTCCATGGCATGGCCCATGCCGGACAGTATCATGACGTTCGGCAAATCTTATAGTTGAAACCTTTTAACCCCATGTCTTGCACGAACGTACTGAGATGAAATCTTTTCGGCTCTACTAGGAAATTGTCGGTAGTGTCTCATAATATAAGTTCGTGAAGTCGTGGCAGGTCTATAAGGTTTTAACTAAACTTAATATATTAATACTTTTTAAAAATAAAAAAAAATCCAACTAAGAACCACATTGGTTTACCTAAAAAGGGCCTCTATAACAATTTGCATTTATAAAAATAAAAATAATGTAGTAAAAATATTACAACCGTTTTTACTTATATCACTTGGTTAAAATAAACACTACTTACTGATATTTTTCAGCAGACAAATTTCGCACTAGATCAGGGCATTATTCAATGCTGTGAATCACAGACAAGACTGTTGGTCAGGTGTGTTGTATTTTTGTAAGTCTGTGGTGTTTCAGTGTTCGGTGGTGTATCATTACTCATAGAGAAGTTGTTAATTATGTGTTCGAATATAATATGTGATTGTGAGTGTGTTTTGCCGTTTAGAATGTGTTGTGAATGGTTTTGTAGTGTTTGTATATTCCGAAGTTTTCTATCGTATTTAGTTTATTGCTTCTTTTGATGAAATGAAGAACTTTTTGATTTTTGTCAATGTTGGTGAATGTGTGTAGCGTGTTCTTATATATGTATAGCGAAATTTGATTTGCATTGTGTTTTTTTATGTATTTTATATGTTCCTTGTATCGTGTGGTGAAGTTTCTCCCTGTTTGACCTGTCTAAGAACTAGGGGGGATCAATAGGACTGTATTATAAATACCGTATAACACCTGAATTTATAAAAGTTCATTACTTCATAAAAAAGTAATAAACTAAACACGTCAGAAAACTTCGAAAAATACAAAAACCATAAGAACCATCCACAAGACATTCTAAACGACAACAAACTCACAATCAATTACTACATTCGAATATATAATTTAAAACCACTCTAAGATCAACACACCACAGAACACCTAATCACCACAGATTCACACCTGAGCAACATTCTTGTCCGTGACTCACAGCATTGAACAATGCACTGGTCTATTGGAAAACGTGTCTGCTGAAAAATGTCAGTAAGTAGTACCAAGTAACGTCAATAAAAACACTTGTTAATAAAAACCTCAAGATGCACAACACAAAAACTGTAAAAAATATTAGTTAGCTACAGGTGTAAATTTGCTTCAACACTTTACTGTAGGTATTAGATCTAATACATTTACTACCATTTTTCAATCTTCTTCATTTTGGTCTGCTAGAACGTTGCCAACCATCTGCACGATTTTCATGTTATTATTAGCTACCTGGAGTAATGACTCCATACAATTGTTGCATGTTCTTAGGTCACGATTTCTCCTTAGCTTGGGTTACGCTTACCTTTAATCTTGCCTTGAATCTACAGACGTGATAACATCCCTGAAATATTCAAGTTACTTTCGTTTTATGGTAATGCCAGGGGGGTCCAGAAAGTAACTTTCGTTTTCAAATAAAAAAACGAGTGAAGATAGTAACATTCATATGTATAATTTAGTAAGTAGAATTTCGAGAGAAAAATTGTGGGAGCTTGGAAGATCGTATAGAGCTGAGAGATGGCTCAATGTAAAAGTATTGACACGAAGGAGAGGGGAAAAATATAGGTTTTTCTCAATTTACAACATTTATAGGGATTTGAGGAACTTAAAGTTACCAAAAATCTCCATAAGAAATACATTGCAATGAAAAACTGCTGAGTATGATTTTCAAATGTTTCAACTGATTACAGCTGAGAAACAGCTGTACAAATATTATACGAAAATCAGTTAAGTACAGATATTTTAACAGTATTAAAGATTAATTAGAAATATGAACTTTGGATCAGGTTTAATGGAGTACGTCTTATCGTACTAGATATGTTTGACAAGTGCATTAAATTAGAAATAATCACTGGTTCTGGAGAAGAAAACATTTTTACCAGGAATTAAATTAATATTAACAGATTCGAACATGCCATTTCAAATGAAAAAGAACCAAATTCCTTTAAGACTTGTATTTCCATGACTATAAATAAGGCTCAGGGTCAAACATTCTTAAGAGCAGGGCTTCAATTGACCAAAGCTGTTTTTACACATGGTCAACTTTATGTTGCACTAGGTCGAGTCGAATCTCAAGATGGATTAAAGATACATATTAAAAATAAGATTGGTCAAAAAAGTCAAATTGAAAACGCATTTACAAAAAATATAGTTTATAAGGAAATTTTGTTATGAAAAACTTGAATTACGTTAAATTTAATTTGTTTAAATAAGAATAAGGGCATTTGCCCCTAGTTTTATTATATATATATATATATATATATATATATATATATATATATATATATATATATATGTTAAAACCACAAGTTTTCTCTGTTTTATTACATAGTCGCCAATCAGATTCAAGCACTTATCATACCTTGGAACAATCTTTAAAATCCCTCTACGAAAAAAATCTGCAACACGTGAATTTAGCCTACCTGTCACGGCGTTTTGAAGCTCTGACCGCTGAGATGCAAGCCACCGCTTTATTTACGTGGACAAGTGAAAGTCACTATGAGCCATGCTCGGGCTGTAGAGGGGATCATCAAAAACGTTCATTTGAACTTGGCCAAAAGTTAATTTGTTCTTCGAGCTGTGTGAGTGGAAGCGTTGTCATGCACAAACACCTGTCAAACACCATGTCAAAAGGCAACAACGATTGTTTTGATCGCTCTCTTAGTCTTTTCAAAGTTTCACAGTAGACTGTAGAAGTGATGGTTGTACCACGTTTCATTAAATCAACGAGTAACATGCCCTTAGCATCCCAAAAAACTACTTATGACTATCCTCTCTGACAAAGTTTGAGGAGCTTTCTTTGCCTTGCTTGCAGGAGCGGTAAGCCCCATTGCATTGACTGCTGTTTTGTCATCAGGATTCACGTATGCATCCTAAGTCTCGTAATTTCAGTTATTCTGGCTTTGTACTTGTTTGTTCGTTCTTCTGACGCTCCATGGGACTTTCTGATATATGTCCACATTTCCAAACTTCTAATTTTCTTTATTTGGCTTCAGTTAGAACTCACTCTCAATATAATGCAAGGGAATGGCAATTACATGAACATCGGAGTAAGCGGAGTGAAAATGTAATATCTTTTTAGTTTTAGCTCAAGTAAATACTCTATTCAGCTTTTCAAAAGTTCAATGTTTAGAGTGTCTATGTCTAATTTTTAAAGTGTTTCCCTTAAATTTCACATAGCAGCCGAGACACTATAATTTGAGACTCAATATTATTATTACCTACTATGTTTTTTGTGATAACCATCCATCTAGATTTTTCACATTTAAATTTATTTGAACTCGACGCTTTAACTGCAATCAAATCCAATTTTGTTTTATAAAAACTAGGGATGGGCCGATTACCATTTTCGATTCTAGGAATCGTCGATTCTAATGGTATTGAGGAATCTTCGATACTCGATTCTCCATTGATTTAAGTGCCGATTCAGATTCTTGTTATTTTAACTGTTAAAGTACGTGTGTGATGTAATTTATAGAAAGAAGAATTAATTATCAACTATCTCTTATTCAAGCAATAGTTGCTTTGAATGAATTCAACGATTAATATTATTAATCGCGAAAATATTATTATTATTTATGACGCAGCAACAAAGACGATTGGAAGTTTTTTGGGTCCTTTTATTTGTCACTCATCTTCTCGCGCTGCTGTCTCTCTCTCACTTGGGAGCGCTTGACACCCTCTCTCTCCCCGTCTCTGGACGCAACCACTTCATATATGTCGAAAGAAAACACAAAGAAAAAATAGTTTCTCCAGCTATACAAATCGAAGTGGCTATTACTGAAGTTAAATTGTAACTGTGAACTGAAGTTCATATTTGTAATTGTAAATAAACCACTACTATTATCCAATATGTTTGTCACCCTTTCAGAAATTCCTATTCATAAATCAAGGTCGAACGTTTTGTGTAGCCTATTACAGTAAAACGGAACTTTTAAAAGGTTTCACCATATGACCAAGATGTTAGCTAAATTAATTATTAGAGAATATCATGTAGGCCTATATAACTTAAAAGAATCGAAAATCGATTAAAAAATCAAAAGAAAAATTTGAGAATCGAAATTGGAATCGGAATCGAAAATTTTAGGTATCGGCCCGTAAATAATAAAAACGTATGGCCGTGCGTCGGCCCGACTATAACACAAGAGCCAATGGGCCAATTGAGGACACACAAATGTGGAAGGTAGATGCGGAGGTGTGCACATATACGTTTGTAGCACGATTGGTGGCGCAGAAGTGGACATTCTTCAAAAAAATGTATTAAAATGCCACTACTTTTCTAACCTAGCACTCAGTCACATAAATTGAAACGTAAAGATTATTAATATAAGTTATATGCAACTAATAACCAATCATGGTATGACATACAGTTTATAATTGAATTAAGTGATAACATATGAGTTCATACAACTGATTTTATATTATAATTATAATTAAAAGATAGACTACTTAACTAAGTGAATACGTAAGTGCTTACTTGCTGACACGTTTCGAAACAATTGTTCCTTTTGCGAAGCAAAGCCTCTACTCAATTTTTATATGTTTTTGGGTTAGTTTACATAAGAGTTCTCTTATATGTACAGTATTTTTTAAATTTATTGTACATTATTAAGTTAAAATCTGTTTAATTAAAAACGACTTTAATTTATAAGGTAATACATTTACTAATTTATTTTAAGAATAAATCTTTCTAATTGAATTTAATATAATGAATTATATATTTTGCGTGTTAACGTAATATTTGATTGTAATATATATATATATATATATATATATATATATATATATATATATATATATATATATATAAATATAAAATACGTTTTCTTGTTTAATAATTTAAAACAAAATAGGTTATTCAAATACAAGAATATTTATTAATTTATATTCAAAGCTTTTCGTTGGTAAACAGTACCAACATCATCAGGAATGAAAATTACAATAATGTCTGATAAATTACTTCAATAAATTACATTATTGTAATTTTCATTCCTGATGATGTTGGTACTGTTTACCAACGAAAAGCTTTGAATATAAATTAATAAATATTCTTGTATTTGAATAACCTATGTTGTTTTAATATATATATATATATATATATATATATATATATATATATATATATATATATATATAGGCCTAAATAGACTAAATTGGTTTGAGAAAGCTAAGAATTATGTTATTGTACGCTTAAATCCAAGAAATACTGATTGAAATTTTTTAAGTGAATCATATAGCCTAAATTGGAGAGTGGGGATAGTTATTTTAAGAGACCGTAAGTAGATAGTTAGAAATTATGAATTCTTTTCTTCTTAAAACTGTATTAAAAGATGTCATTTTCTATTATTAAAATGTATGATTAGGTTTAACTTTATGTTTTGGTGATTGATGTAAGTATCAGTTCCTACCTTTACTTATCGTGAAAAAGAGTTTCATTGTATCTTTTCCATTCACTACGTTTTTCTTCAGTTGATCAAAGTGACAAGCGGTCATTACCGTTCATTGAGATACCATTTGATTCTGTCTATTTTTACACTGGTCGTTTAGTTTGCCTTGCATAAAATTCTTCCATCTTTTATATTTCGCTTATAACCGTTCTTATTTCGTTTGCCTTAATTTGCCAGCAATGATCTTATCAAAGCATAAAAAAGACATCATCGTAATAAAGTATTATTTATACTGCTTTGTGTCTTTTAAACAAAGTGAATCAGTCAGCAAAGGCCTGAGGAGAAAGTTTGGTGACCCTATGATATTTGCTGCACTTGTCTTCTTTAACAATAGTTCCAGTTAGGACATTGGCTCAGGGAAGTTGGTATTTGGCTGATAGAAAAGAGGGGTGTTTCCATTTGTGAGGACGGTTATTTGTTTGGGACGGAATTCTGCAGTAATGCTGGGGGACTGTTTTTATTTTAACACACGGAAAATTGGCCTACGGACCCTTTTTTATTTATATTTTACAAACTTTTGACTACTTGAAATGCACTTAAAAACTTGGCTTGAAACTTAGAAATGTCCCTAAGATAATTTGATTAACGTAAGGATAATTACTCCGCAACATTAAGTAAACACGTGTTCACTTCAGAATAACACTAATAAACTTATGATAGAATACAAACCAGATTAAGACTTTTTTCTTGACCTAAAAAGCGAGGAACAAAGAAAACGAGGGAGAACTATTTTGTCACAAATTTCATTTATTTGCAAACTCTCATAAAAAAAATCAAGTATTAAAACTTAAAGATAGCTTTCCTATAAAACTACCTGGCAGGACCTTAGACCTGATGAACAAATATGAGTAAATTCGTTTGGCGATTATCACATTTTTGGGGGAAAAACTTATTAGCACCTAAATGAACCAGATATATATTCTATAGTAAGAAAACGTATTAGCACCTAAATACACTAGATATGGATTCTATTCATGAGAAAACTTATTAGCACCTATTGAACTAGATAAAGATTCTATCGTGAGAAAACGTATTAGCACCTAAATACACTAGATATGGATTCTATCGTGAGAAAACGTATTAGCACCTAAATGAACTAGATATAGATTCTATCGTGAGAAAACATATTAGCACCTAAATACACTAGATATGGATTCTATTCATGAGAAAACTTATTAGCACCTATTGAACTAGATAAAGATTCTATCGTGAGAAAACATATTAGCACCTAAATACACTAGATATGGATTCTATCGTGAGAAAACGTATCAGCACCTAAATACACTAGATATAGATTCTATCGTGAGAAAACGCATTAGCACCTAAATACACTAGATATGGATTCTATCGTGAGAAAACGTATTAGCACCTAAATGCATTACATATGGATTCTATTCATGAGAAAACGTATTAGCACCTAAATGCACTAGATATGGATTCTATCGTGAGAAAACGTATTAGCACCTAAATGCACAAGATATGGATTCTATCGTGAGAAAACGTATTAGCACCTAAATGAACTAGATATGGATTCTATCCATGAGAAAACGTATTAGCACTTAAATGAACTAGATATGGAATCTATCCATGAGAAAACTTATTAGCACCTAAATGAACTAGATATAGATTCTATCGTGAGAAAACTTATTAGCACCTATTGAACTAGATAAAGATTCTATCGTGAGAAAACATATTAGCACCTAAATACACTAATATGGATTCTATCGTGAGAAAACGTATCAGCAGCTAAATACACTAGATATGGATTCTATCGTGAGAAAACGTATTAGCACCTAAATGCATTACATATGGATTCTATTCATGAGAAAACGTATTAGCACCTAAATGCACTAGATATGGATTCTATCGTGAGAAAACGTATTAGCACCTAAATGCACAAGATATGGATTCTATCGTGAGAAAACGTATTAGCACCTAAATGAACTAGATATGGATTCTATCCATGAGAAAACGTATTAGCACTTAAATGAACTAGATATGGAATCTATCCATGAGAAAACCTATTAGCACCTAAATGAACTAGATATAGATTCTATCGTGAGAAAACTTATTAGCACCTATTGAACTAGATAAAGATTCTATCGTGAGAAAACATATTAGCACCTAAATACACTAATATGGATTCTATCGTGAGAAAACGTATCAGCAGCTAAATACACTAGATATAGATTCTATCGTGAGAAAACGCATTAGCACCTAAATACACTAGATACGGATTCTATCGTGAGAAAACGTATTAGCACCTAAATGCATTACATATGGATTCTATTCATGAGAAAACGTGTTAGCACCTAAATGAACTAGATATGGATTCTGTCCATGAGCAAACGTATTAGCACCTAAATGCACTAGATATCTATTCTATCGTGAGAAAACGTATTAGCACCTAAATGCACTAGATATTATCGTGAGTTAGCGTATTAGCACCTAAATGAGCTAGATATGGATTCTATCCATGAGAAAACGTATTAGCACCTAAATGCACTAGATGGATTCTATCGTGAGAAAATGTATTAGCACCTAAATGCACTAGATATGGATGCTATACATGATAAAATCATTTTAGCAGAGAATGAATTTTTAAAGAACCTTCTCAAAAGTCTCGTATACTTAAAATTTCTTTGTAGAATTGTAGTTTTTGGAGATAAAATATTAAGTTCACTTTTAAAACCTTGTTTGATACATAGTGCCATTGAAGCTACACGTGTGGAGGAAACTCAATCACGGTATTCTACGTGTTTAGCTTTGAAGTAAAATAATTATAATTAGGGCTATAGGTGTTCCCGACCGCCAGATATTATTTTGCACTATAAATAGGCATGTTTAGCCTGGCTGATCATAAGGTAGTTATGACAGTTTTTGCAGCCTTTATTTAACCTAATTCGGTAAATAATTACTACCCTGGTCATTTGCACTTAAAAAATGTTACTTCAGTGTTCTATGAATCTAGTATGGATTTAAATTATGAAAAAATTTAATTCACTCATTTTATGGAGACAAATTTAAGCGTTTTTATCACGTAAAATGATATTTAATTTTTAAATTTTGTCATTTTATAATAAATTTATTTTTGTGAGATAACTTCGTGGATTATTGAAGCGGGAGCTTCAATATTGTGTTCTCTTCAAACATGTCCCTAATGCCCCTGGCACACTTCGTCTGCCAGCCCATCCCAATAGCACCATGACACTCCGATAAAACTCCCAATAAAACGGATATCTATTTCATGTCAGTAATGCCCTTCTTCAAATATTCGGCCCAACCTTCCCAATAACGTCTAGACACTCCAACAAAACTCACTCAATAAAACACCATTATCTATTTCATGACCCTAATACCCATACTTCAAATATTCTGAATAGCCCAATCTCAATAGCATCTAGGCACTACGACAAAACTCCCTCAATGAAATGTTTTGGATTATTTATTTAATTTCCCTATTTCCCTGGTTCAAACCTTTGGCCAGCCCCCCCCCCCCAATCTCAATGTCGCCAAGAACTCCAACCAAACTACTACAATATAATTGTCTAGACATATCTATATCATGTCCCTAATGCCCCTGGTTCAAATCTTTGGCCCAGAAAATCGCAGTGGTGCTTAAGCGCTCTGACAAAACTCTAACAATACAACATTTACGATTATCTATTTCATGTCTCTAATAGCCTGGTTCAAATCTTCGGACCAAGCCACCTAAATAGCGTCCAGGTAAGACGACAAAACTCCCTCAATCAAACGTGTAGGATTATCTATTTCATGTCCGTAATACCTCTGGTTCAGACCTTCGGCCAGCCCCATCACAAAAGTGTCCCAGCCCTACGACATAACACCCGCAAATAAAACATTTAGAATTATACGTTTCGTAACTCTAATACAATGGTCCAAATATTCAACGCGCCCCATCTCAGTAGCACCACATCACTCTGAAAAATTCAAGCAAATAAACGTTTAGGATAATCTATTAAATGTTCCTAATGCCTCTGGTTCCATTCCTAAGTCCGTTTCATCCCAATAGCGCCCAGGCACTCCAACAATACTCCTACAATGAAATGTTTAGGGTTATATATTTTAGTTTCCTAATGCCCCTGGTCGAAATCTTCGGGGGAGCCCATCGTAATAGAGCCAAGACACTCCGACAAAACTGCCACAATTATCGTTATAGAATATCTATTTCTTATCCTTTATGGCATTGGTTCAAATCATCTGCCTACTCAATTTCAATTGCTTCCGGGCAGTCCGAAAACTCCCCCAAATATAACCTTCAGGATTATCTATTTAACGTCCCGTTGCCACTGGTTCAAATCTTCGGCCAGGCCCATTCCAAAAGCACCGTATCATTACGATAAAACTCTCATGATAAAACATTTGGGATTATCTATTTCATGTCCCTAATGGCCTCGTTCAAATCTTCGGTCCTCACTATACTAATAGCGTCATGGTACTTCCACAAAACACCTACAACAAAACGTTTAACATTATCCATTTCGTGTCCCTAATGCGCCTGGTTCAAATTTTTCGTACCTCCCTTCCCAACAATGCCCACGGTTCAATTAAAACTACTACAATGATACTTTAAGTACCATGCCCGGGTTCAAATTTTTCTTACCGCCCGTCCCAACAATGCCCAGAGCTTGAATAAAACTATGACAATGAGACTTTAAGTACTATTTATTTTATGTCCCTAATGCCCTGGTACAAATTTTTTTCTTACCGCCCTTCCCAACAGTACCCAGGGCTCGAACAAAGCTACCACAATGAGACTTTAAGTACTATCAATTTTATGTCCCTGGTTCAAATCTTCTACCTATTCCATCTCAATAGCGCTCAGGCACTCCGAGAAAACTCCCACAATAAAACGTTTAGTAATATCTATTTCATGTCGCTAATGCCCCTCCTTCAATACCTCGGCCTACCCCATCCCAACAGTGCGAAGACACTTTAACAAACCCCCCACAATAAACGTACAGGATAATCTATTTCATGTCCCCATTGACCCTGGTTCGAATACTCAGCTCGCCCTATTCCAATTTCACTGGGCGTATATAATAAAACGTATAGGATTATCTATTTCATTTCCTGATGCTCCTGATTTAAATCTTCGGCCTAGCCGATCTCAATAGAGCACAGGCACGCCTACAAAACTCTCAAAATGAACGCTTAGGACTATCTAATTCATGTCCTTAAAGCCCCTGGTTCAAATCATCGCCCAGCTCCATCGCAATTGCATCTACACACTACGACAAAACTCCTACAATGAATCGTTTAGGAATGTCTATTTCTTGTTCATAATGCCCCTAGTTCAAATCTTCTGTTTGCTCAATCTCAATAGCGTCCAGGCACTCCAACAAAACTTCCAAAATAAAAGGTTTATGATTTGATTATCTATTCATGTTCCTAATACCCTTATTTCAAATCTTCAGCTCATCCCATCTCAATAGCCTCAAGGGTCTCTGAGAAAACTCAAATAATAAAATGCTTAGGACTATCTAATTCATACCCTTAAAGGCCCTGGTTCATATCTTTGGCTCGGGCCATCCTAATAGCGTCCAGGTACTCCGACAAAACTCCCAATATAAAACGTTTAGGATTATCTATTTCATGTCCGTAATGCCCCTGGTTCAAATATTCAGATCGGTTCATCTCAAAAGCGTCAAAGCAGTTCGACAAATCACCCCAATTAAAACGTTCAGGATTATTTATTTTATGTTTTTTTTTTTTTAACTTGGGAGCGGGTTTTAAACTGCCCGAAGCACTGCTACCTTAAGGTATATTGTACTTACCTCCCTGATCTAGTCAAATAACCCCTTCCCTCTTACCAGGTTTATGAGTTTCCTGACTAGTGTTTTACCTTGAGCATCCACCAGAGCCGTTCCATCACCAAAGAGGTTGAAGAGCCTCTCAGCAAGTACATCACATCTGTAAATAATGTGTGTGGCAGTCTCCAATTCCTGCCCGCATAATCTGCACACTGGTTCATCCTTGTAGATACCCATTTTGTGCAGATGTTCCCGTGAGTAGACCTGTGGCTATCCTCAATTCCTGCCTAGACAGATAGATGAGACACTTCTGCAGCCCCAAGGAAGGTTTCCTAAGGGTTAGCTTACTGTGTCTCATCCCTTCAGCCCTGATCCAGTGCTCACAGTGTCTTTCAGCCATCCACCTTCGCACTGCCATCTTGACCATGGATTTGGAAATACCTACCGCAGGCTCCGGTCCAATCAGGGGAGTCGAAGACCCCTCCCTGGCCAGCGCATCTGCGGCTTCATTTCCAAGTATTCCCCTATGCCCTGGCACCCAACCTATCTTGATTTGATTGTGCCTTGCCAGGGCTTGTAGGTTATTTAGGCACTCCCTGACTATGGCCGAGGTGACCACATGTCCGTTTAGTGCCTTAATTGCTGCCTGACTGTCGGAGAAAATAGCAATCCGGGTCCCGTGTGTTTCCCTTCTCGCTATCTCTCCCAGACAGGCATTTATAGCATATATTTCGGCCTGAAAGACAGAGGTATGCCTCTCCAAGGAAAAAACTAGTTTTACCCTTGGGTTTTTACAATACACCCCCGCTCCAGTGCCGAAGTCCATCTTGGAGCCATCTGTGTACCAGATCTGAGCTCCCGATGTTAATGTCCCTGACCATTCCATCATAGTTTGGTGGACCTGGTCAGGTGCAAACATTCGAGTAATGTGGTCGCTGCCCATTTCCAAAACGGGTTTTTTGACCACGCACTCGGTACTCATATGTCCCGAAACATCTGGGAGGTTAGCCCAGTTGCTCGAGTTGCGCAATCTCCATGCCGCCAGCCTCGCCTCTCCCCCAAGGACAAGCTCAAGGGGAGGGAGGTTAAGCATTTCTTCCATTGCTGCACCTGGTGTAGTTGACATCGCTCCCAGTATGCACAGACAGGCCAATCTCTGGATAGAGCTCAGTTTAGCTCTTGTCTGTGCCTGGTTGGCCTTTGTCCACCATATCAGAGCTCCATAGGTAATCATAGGTCTTATTACCCTCAGGTACATCCAGTGCATCATTGATGGCTTCAGTCCCTATTTCTTACCCATCATTCTTCTCACAGTCATCAGTGCCCTTTTGGCCCTGATAACTGTCCTCTCAAGATGTGAGTTCCAGGTGAGTTTCCTGTCCAGAGTAACTCCCAGGTACTTCACCTCCCCCCACAAACTCAAGGTATTCACCAAACAAGCGGGGCATCCTGGTCGTCAGATCTTTTCGCTGTCTGGTGAAGTTATTGAGAGCAGTCTTTTTTGGATTTACCCTAACGTTCTCCTTATTACACCACTCTTCAATCAGTCGTAGAGGATTTCTGATTACCTCAAGGACTGTATCAGGGAATCTGCCCAGGATCAGAACAACTATGTCGTCCGCATATCCTAGACAGAAGTACCCCTGTTCATTCAGGAGTTCAATAAGGTTGTCAACCACTAGGCACCACAACAGAGGAGAGAGAACCCCCCCCCCCCCTCCGGTGCACAGCCCAGACTTGTCTCCGCCCTTCTGACCTCCCCTGCCACCTCTACAGAAATGCTTCTGTTTGTTAACATGGAACTTATCCAACCACAAGTGGTCGCATCCATTCCATGACGTCTTGTACCACTTACCCTCGTCTCCACTGAGGGGTTATTGAAAGCCCCTTCAATATCGAGGAAAGCACCTATGGCCCAACCTTTCTTAGCGATCATTTGCTCAATCCTACCAACCACTTGATGGAGAGCTCCCTCGCAGGATTTCCCTGGTTGATAAGCATACTGGTTCCAATGCAGTGGTTTTATAGCCAAAGCACCCCCCCCCTAATATGCCTATCAACCAGTTTTTCAAGTCCCTTAAGAACAAAGGACATGAGTGTAATAGGTCTGTATCCTTTCACTTCCGATTGGTTACCGGTGGGCTTAGGTATAAAGACCACCTTACTAGATTTCCAGGCTGCCGACACATGCCCTAGAGCAATGCTTAGCCTGTATAATTTAGTAAGTACCAGCACCAGCATATCCATTCCCTGCTGCAGCAGCACAGGATAGATCCCATCTGGACCTGGAGATTTGTAGGGTTTAAATGTGCCAATATCCCATCTTACCCTTTGTGGAGTTACTATCCTCCTTGCCACTTCCCAGTCCTCCCTCTTACCACGTCTTGTGGAGAGTTTGGCAACTGGTTCAGTGTCTGCTCCCCCAAGTTTCCTCAGAGTACTGGAAGGAAAATGTGTTCTGATTAATTCTTCCACAGTTTCCCCTGCCGTTTTTGTTATATTACCCAGTGGGGTTCTTAGCATCCCCACCGGGTTAACTGGGTCCTTAGAGAGCACTTTATACAGTCGTGCCTCTTCCCGAGTTTTGTCAATCTCATGACAAAACTCCTTCCAGGACTTCCTGCGTGCTTCTCTAATTGCCCTGTTGTATTCGGTTAGTGTTTTCCTATACCGGTCCCACTCCCCGTTCTTTTTTGCTCTATTAAAGAGTCTCCTGGTGGCCTTCCGAAGTTTGGCTAGCTTCTTGTTCCACCATGACGGATCCCCTACTTTTCTCCCATCACTGAGAGGGCAGTTATCAGTAAAGGATTCTACTATAGCCTCGCCAAAAAATGTGGCAGAGTCTTCTAGCTCTCTCCTCCCACCATACTCCAATCCAGCCTCCTCAATCCGAACACCCAGGTCCCTCCTGTAGGAGTCTCAGTCTGTTCTTCTTGGATCCCTGGTTGGCCGAAGCATGGCTGAATTTAGAGAGATATCATACCTAATATGTCTGTGGTCAGAAGAAGATGGTTCATCCGACACATACCAATTAAGTACATACCTAGCCATCTGGTTCGATGCCACCGTAATGTCCAGGACCTCCTGTCTGGCCCTAGTGACAAACGTCGGCTCTTCCCCCTGATTTAAGACTAGTAAATTCTTAGAGCTAAGATAAGCTAAAAGTTCCTCACCTCTAGTGTTGGTACCTGTACTTCCCTACGATGTGTGATGGGAGTTAGCATCCATCCCCACCAGCAGCTCCTCATCCACAGCCCCGCAGTGCTCGACCAGCCTCCTCAGCTCTTGTGTTGGTAGAGCCCCTGCGTAGTCAAAGGGAAGATATGCCGTGGCCAGGTTCAGCCTCTTCATCTTCCCCTCCGCCCGCAGCTCCACCATCACTGCTATCAAGTCCCTGCAGCAGAAGTTCGTTAGTACAAAAGCACTCAACCCCCTCCTAACCAGGATACACGTCCTGGGAACACTTACTTCCAGATGTCGCCAGCCCGCATATTCGTCCTCCAGAAATCCATGGTTCCTGGATGAGAACCAAGTCCACCTCTCCCCTGTCCAACATCCTACACATGACAGCACTAGCCGTCCTGCTATGCTGTAGGTTCACTTGGAGGATCTTGATCATTTTTCTGCTTACTTCGCAGTTGCCTGGGTTCGCAGAGCAGCCCCAGGACTAGAGAGCACATTGAACGTGGCCTGTCTCAGCCCCACGTTCACCCTCAGGTTGTTGTTCCGCAGTGCCCTGAGGGAGCCCTCTCCTATATACAGGATCAGGGTAAGACCTGCATCCTCCCTTTTCCTAACAATCACCTTCCAAGTATCCTGAACTACCCCAGGGTTCTGGGTTTTGACCACCTTCAGGATCTCTTCCGGCTCCTTGTCGTTGTAGGGTTTGGGCACCCACATTGAAACCTTTGCAATGCAAAAGATCTCCTTGGGTGGCCCTGCCCTCAACTTTACCCCCTCACTCAGGGTGAAGCTTGGCAGGACCCGAAGGACCCACTCCAGGCTCTCCCGTGAGGAGCATACGACATTTAGAGCCCCCCTCTCTACGTATGCTGTCCTGAATCCTCTATCCCCACTCTCAGCCTCAGCGGACAGCAGTTTCGAGAAGAACAGCTTCTCTAGCTCCAACGCCATCTCTTCCGAGAGTTGTCTCTCTGGGTAACTAACTGGGACAATTGCTAGCTTTTGCCTGAGGGTATCGCCGTATGTGCCCGAAGACACTCCAGCATCCCCCCTTTGTCCCAGCTTCACTTTCTTCTTTCCTCCCTCCACTGGAGAGGGATTGGACGTCGCACTCCTAGGCCTTTTGGACGTGCTGGGGTTTGGTGCTCTTGGTTGATTGCTTCCCTGTTGCACCTCCCTCCTCACAACATCCAAGCCCTGGACTTTGACAGGCTCAGCTCGGTTTTGGCCTCCCCTCGTTTTTCAAGATTATTGGCCCTCCCGCTGCTCTCGCCTGTTCTTTTCGGAGCCGCCTTTTGGCCGCTCCGCTCATACGCTTTCTCCGTAAAGAGAGCGTGCTCAACTCTACAGCCACTTCACCGGTTTCTGCAGTTGGCAGCTTGACAGCCGCCCCCGCAACCCCAGTGATGGTTGCCGTTGACACCTCTGCTACAGACTCACGGTTTGCCGTCTCATTGGCTCCCGCTGTCTGTGCAGTCTCAAAATCAATTGTTGTATTTTTATGGTCCATTAACGTCCCACGAGTATGGGGGAAATAACGGTCGACCAGAGCAGAGCCCCCACTGCCCTGGCAAGACAACATACAATGAGGTTTTGTCTGGTTCCTCTAGGGGATCGTGTGCTACTGCATTTTATACCCTGCAGCCACTCATCCATCGGCACGATGCCTTACACCTTGGATTGGGTATTCAGTCATTGACCTTGAAACACACCCCAAGTTCAGGACATTATTAACTGTCGCTCATGGAGCGAACAGCCTGCTTTACTCTCTTTTTTACAACTGTGTCGTTAGGGTAGTTTCCCGCCCATACTTCACTGCCGCATTGCCCTTGGTTCACCTGGGAGGTGAGAGTAGCATTGTGAGGACTTAATTCCCAACTACCCCAGTCTCCCCAGTCAGAGCAGTTATTTCTACCACACCCAACCGGTTGACTGACGAGGAGGGATAATTCCTCACCTTTGAACCATTGCCTTGGTCCAGGCCTGCATATTCAGAAACCTTCCGGAATCCTTATTCACAGGTAACCTACATTTCTGTAGGCCGTCCCACTATCCGCCACCTGTGGACCCGCCCGGTTGCTCAGGCCAGCTAGCCAGGATATTTTATGTTACTAATACAGTGATTCACATCTTCGGCCCAGCCCATCCCAATAGCGCCCAGACTCTGACAAAACTCGCACAATAAAAAGTTTTGGATTATCTATTACATGTGTCTTATGCCCCTGGTTCAAATCTCCAGCCCAGCCTAACCCAATAGCGCTAAGGCACTCCATTAAACAATAAAACGTTTAAGATTATCTTTTTCATGGTCGTAGTGGCGCTGGTTTAATTCTTTGGTCCAGCCCAGCCCATTCCAATTGCACCCAGGCACTTTGAGGAAACTCCCACAATGAAATATTTAGTATTATTTATTTCAGCCTTGCACCTAACAATCCTAACGGTATTTTTAAAGTGAAATAATTATCAAAGCTATTTATTTTGTGGCTCTATCTATTTCCTGTTAAACATAATTTCCACCATAAATAATTTTAAATAAGAATTAAGTGCTACTATAGTTCACATATGTGTATACATGCAAATTGAAGATGGAATCAAATGGCATATACCCTTACTTTGAAATACTTATACAGTACTTACTTACTTACTTACTAGCCATTTAGCAGCACTGTGGCCAGTAGATGCTGGCTATCTCCCTAGAGTTGTCTTCTTCTTCGTTCAAAGGGTTGGCTGCTAGGGCTGGACACTGGGGTAGGTTGGCTACATCCATCCTGGGGTGTTGGCACAGCATACAGGCTGCATCTTATATAGTACAGATACTTATATAGTGGAGGTTCTCAATTACTTTGGAAAATATGTCCTCAGCTGTCTTATCAAAATAAATAGTGTTATATATTTTTAAGGAACAATCAGGGCATACAGCAAATGCATGAATATTCAGATCTATTTGACTTTATTATTGCAGCATTAAAAAACAACAAGCTGTCATGGAAGTTGAAAACTAACTGCAACTACTGTGAGGTTGTACCCTAGCCAACATAAAATCATCTACTACTCCCCAAACATTCCCACCTCCACCAACACACACTTATAACCACTACCACAATTTATTGTATTATTATTTATCTACAATGTTCTATAGAAATTAAAATAATTTTATTTTTGAAATTATAGGATGAGTGGAGTAGTTGCACTGCCAGTGGCCATTGCAGGAGCAGCTGTTAATGCTGCCTCAAATGTCGTTTGGTTTGCTCCTTTACTTATTGCAGCACTGGCATATTTCCATTATGAACTACTGGATCCAGAGTCCAGACCTATAGACATGGTCACACAACTTCTCTATCCAGAATATGATTTTATAATAATTGGTGCTGGTTCAGCAGGTAATCAGAACATCCCATGTAATACATTTACATAGCTGTATTTAACTCTTTGTATTACTATAGTATATTATGTCACAAGTTATTGTAAAATTAATTTTTCTTTTGTATACGTTTTTACATAATAAAGTTTTAAATTCAATTAAATCTTTAAATAGGCAAAGCGTTTCTAGATTTTATTTAATTATCTAGTCATTAACACTTTAGTTCTCAGCTATTTTTGTTTAATTACCAACTAAGTCTGCCCAATTGTTAAAAGTAATATATTTTGAATTTATATATTTTTGAAAACAAAATAAGAGGTACATAAAGACTCAGAATAAAACTCATTTCTTAAAAAAAAATTGAAACGAAATTGTTATTTTAACAGATTTATATTTTTCAAAACATAAAATGTAAGGGAAACTAAATTAAATCTCTTGACTAGAACATATAAAACAAACTTTATGGATTTTATTGGTCATGACAATTGGTGAAACTTGAACATTAACTTGGGAGTACCCACTTAAAAGCAAAAATCAATAAATGGTTATAAAGGGATTAAATAAAACAAAGATAGGTAAGGTAAGGCCTAATAATAAGTTGTTTAGCACACTGAAATGATGTAAAAAGTAGAAAGTAACTAGAGCTACCTAAGGACAGGCAGAGGAATCTACGTCAGCCAGTCAGAGGAAGTCAAGTGGTAGGAGAGTCCTCTAACGAGCTTTGGAAGAGATCACAGGCAGCAGCAATAAGAGAAGGGGCCATCTTCTAGAGCAACGGCTTCCAACTTTTTTCCTTTCGTTCGCCTTTATGCATATCTAACTTAAAATGTACCCTCCAAAAATATAACCACCACTGTCACTGCAAAACTTACATAAGACGTATATTTTCTGTTTAAATTTATTGTACCCTTCTAGCACATACATATGAGAGAGAATTATACACACACATGAAAGCAATGGTAAGTTATATTTGGCTCCAGTAACGAGGCCTAACTAGATTATATATGTATGTATATATATATATATATATATATATATATATATATATATATATATATATATATATATACATATATATATATTTAGGTTAGTTTTGGTTGGTAAAGATTATTTAGATTTTTTGGACTAGGAGACTGACAGACTTACCTTGGTAAGAGTCCACTCTGTAGTCTTGAAATAGAAACACATAACAGCACTTAAACAATGATATATTTCAACCACACAGTGGTCTTTGTCAATCGAAGAGAAAACACAAAAAGAAATATGAGAGAATGAAATAAAATAATTGTAATTACAGATTGTGTAGAGTAGAAATCAGATGTCACAGATGCACAGATTAAAGATATATATATATTGTTTCCATGAGCATATGAGTGATTATAGTTAATATAAGTCTGTCAGGGGAAAAGAGATAAGGCTATTAGGAAAAAAAAAAAAAAATGAATGGATTTATCTGATGTTGAGGTTAGGGGATTCTCTGGACTTGGTATACCACTGGTATGATAGTTCCCACCTTCTCAGTTCTGAGGGATTGCAATCAGGGGGGAGTGATTTAATTATTTTTGTGGTATAGCAGTCATCAAAAGTTGTGATGTTGTGACTCGCAGCATGTTGAGCTGTTGGTCTATCCATATTCATAATTTTAACATCATGTCTGTGGCCATTCATTCTGATATTCAGACCATCCGTGGTCAGGCCTATGTACTGTGCTGAGCAAAGTTTACATTGTAGCTGGTATATGACATTTTTCGATATACAATTATGATAACCCTGTATTTTGAAGACCATTTTTGTTGTTTCGCTGTTGAAACTATTTGCTGAGGGGTGTATTGGACATGTCTTGCATCTAGGTCTATTGCATGGGAAGGAGCCATGAGGAAGTTTGTGTGGTTTCTCTGCATCGGGGTCTGGTAGTTTAGGATGTACTAGGATGTTTTTCAAGTTGGGAGGTTGCTTGTACCAAATTTGCGGTGGATCGGTGAACAGTTTTTTGGTGTGGACGGAAGCTTGAAGAATTTTGAAGCCATCTCTCAATATCTTGTTGAGTTCATGTACCTCTACCCCTCGTAACTATTTTGGTCACCATAGATGTCACCTCTCTCTATACCAACATCCCTCATGCACACGGCCTATCTGCAATAGAGAATTTTCTAAACAAACGCCCAGGCAAGCCTTCTCCCACTACACCTTTTCTTGTGAACCTGACCAGGTTCATCCTCGAGAAGAACAACTTTCAGTTTGAGGGAAGGAACTACCTTCAAATAAAGGGAACAGCAATGGGCACCAGAATGGCACCATCGTACACAAATCTGTACATGGGATTGTTGGAAGAAAGTTTTCTAAAGACACAAACACACCAACCATTATGTTGGTATAGATATATAGATGACATCTTCCTAATTTGGACACAGGGTGCAACACTTGAGGCATTTTTAGACAGCCTGACACAATTCTCCACACTTCAATTTACCTGGGAGAAATCTACATCAGCCATCACCTTTTTGGATGTAGAGGTAACACTCCAGAATGGAAATATCAACACCGGAATTCACATCAAACCTAAAAACCACCTACAATATTTCCATTTCGACAGCAACCAGCCAATAAATATAAAACGATCCATTTCATACAGTCAAGCAATCAGGGGTAAGAGAATCTGTTCGAATGATAGGGAATTGGAAGATTTTAATAGAAAGATATCAACAGCCTTCCAGAGAAGAGGATACCCAAAAAAACTCATTGAAAACCAAATTCATTCAGCACAATCCTCGGTTCACCTTAAACCACAAACAGAACAAAATAAACTGTCTTTAATAACAGACTACCATCCTGGTCTACATAAACTCAACAAGATATTGAGAGATGGCTTCAAAATTCTTCAAGCTTCCGTCCACAAGCAACCTCCCAATTTGAAAAACATCCTAGTACATCCTAAACTACCAGACCCCGATGCAGAGAAACCACACAAACTTCCTCATGGCTCCTTCCCATGCAATAGACCTAGATGCAAGACGTGTCCAATACACCCCTCAGCAAATAGTTTCAACAGCCAAAACACAAAAATGGTCTTCAAAATACAGGGTCATCATAATTGTACATCGAAAAATGTCATATACCAGCTACAATGTAAACTTTGCTCAGCACAGTACATAGGCCTGACCACGGATGGTCTGAATATCAGAATGAATGGCCACAGACATGATGTTAAAATTATGAATATGGATAGACCAACAGCTCAACATGCTGCGAGTCACATCACAACTTTTGATGACTGCTATACCACAAAAATAATTAAATCACTCCCCCCTGATTGCAATCCCTCAGAACTGAGAAGGTGGGAACTATCATACCAAGTCCAGAGAATCCCCTAACCTCAACATCAGATAAATCCATTCATTTTTTTTTCCAAATTGCCTTATCTCTTTTCCCCTGACAGACTTATATTAACTATAATCACTCATATGCTCATGGAAACAATATATATATCTTTAATCTGTGCATCTGTGACATCTGATTTCTACTCTAACCAATCTGTGATTACAATTATTTTATTTCATTCTCTCATATTTCTTTTTGTGTTTTCTCTTCGATGGACAAAGACCACTGTGTGGTTGAAATATATCATTGTTTAAGTGCTTTTATGTGTTTCTATTTCAAGACTTCAGAGTGGACTCTTACCAAGGTAAGTCTGTCAGTCTCCTAGTCCAAAAAATCTATATATATATATATATATATATATATATATATATATATATATATATATATATATATATATATATATATATATATGTATATATAATAAAATATGTAATCTTGTGTATTAATAAAAAAGAGAAATACAAATATAAGAATAATTTATTGAATCATACTAATTCAAAGCTTTTTGTTATTGCTGGTACTGTTTGACAACAAAAAGATATGAATTGCATGATTCAATAAATTATTCTTGTGTTTGTATTTCTCTTATTTTTTCATACCCACACACACAAACATACACAGCCACAAATGCGTGCACACACTCGCACACACACACGTGTACATGCACACGTGCACATGCACACCCACACCCACCCACCCATACACACACACACACACACACACACACATGCACACACAAACCCACCCACCCACCCACACACACACACACACACACACACACACACACACACACACACATACACACACACACACACATATATATATATATATATATATATATATATATATATATATACACGAGTATACGCAAATATTTGAAATTGATTAATTGTATAAATATATGTGGTTTTTACTTTGATGCTAAAGAAGTCCTATGATAAATTACAGGTGCTGTTCTGGCAAATAGGTTAACAGAAATGGAAGATATGAATGTCTTGTTATTGGAGGCTGGTGGGGATGAAACTGAAATCTCAGATGTACCTTTACTTGCTGGATACCTTCAGTTGAGCCAACTAGATTGGCAATATAAGACAGAACCTCAAGGCACTGCTTGCCTAGGTAATAAATAATATAATCAATAACAAATAAAACTTTATCATTAAACAATAAGTTTGATTTTCTTATGAAAATGTGTTCAGTTTAAAAATTATGTAATTGGAGTTCAAATAAAGACATTTTTAGTTTGTTTATTTAAGAAAGGTTTTACATGAATAGATTCTTGCATTAAATAATCAAAAGTAGTATATCATAAATACTATAGATTTAAAATATTTATACACAACTAGTACTAATTACATAATGAGTAAGTTAATTTGATAAACAAGTGAAGAGTGAAATTTTTACAAAGAGTTTTTAGTTCAGAAGGCTGGCTATTTTAAATCATTCATTATAAGCCATTATCATCCTTTTTATAATAACTTAACTGTGGAGAAAAGTATTTAGAATCTACTAATCATTTTATCATTTATGTAAATTAACTATGAATAGAATTGTTGAATTAAGTAATTGAGAAATTCTAAATATAACCTACAAATGGAAATGTCAGGAATATCTAAGAGTTTAACTGTTAAACTGGAAATTTAGTTAAAAACATTTTTTGAAATATTTAGAGAGAAAATTCAATTTGGAATAAGAATAAGGGAAAATCCAATTCACTTTTTGTATTTACTGAATGACTCTTTAGTGTATGTATTAACTAAAAAACTGCTAGACATAAAGTGGCTTGTTGTAATCATCTTGAATTCATTGATTAAATTATAATTAAATGTTCTTAACTAAGTGAATACGTAATGGCTTACTTCTTGACATGTTTCGAAACAATCATTCCTTTTACGAAGCAAAGGAGTAGATAGATCCTCAGTGGAGGCTTTGCTTTGTAAAAGGAATGTTTGTTTTGAAACGCGTCAGCAAGTAAGCCATTACGTATTTACTTAGTTAAGTACATTTAATTATAGTGTTAAACATAGTTATAAAGAAATATTATGATTTATTTTGTCATTACCTTCCCAATATACTGTAAAGTAATTTTATAACTGTTTATTAATTTTGTCCTTTCTTGATTAATATCTTTACATCCCAAAATGTGGATGTGAAATATTTTTACAGGTATATACTGTTAGGGACAATGGTATTGTTGGTTATGCTGATGCATAGCTTGTATATAAATGTACCTATTATAATGGTTTTTATATTAGATATAACCCTAGACCTATATTAATCTTGAATAATGATTTGTTTATTATTATTTCTAACAGTTGCTCTGCAGGAGGATGTTATGGCTGAAAAATCTAGAAAGTTTTATTTATTGACTCTGGAAATTTGAGGAATTGTTTAAGGCGTCATTAAAATTTCATAAAATATTTGCTACAGTCTGACAATATTGAATTAAGATAGAGGTTTCATTACTTCTTGATAAACAAAAATAGTAAACGTAAGATTAAGGAAGGAAATGAAACCATTTTTATTCTTATATAATATTAATTAATATGGTAAGCAAAATATCGTAATACAAAGCTGGGTCATGGAACTCAATTTACAGTTGTCAAATTACAAACCTCCTTCTTATCCTCATGCTTAGACAAACGATTTTTTTTCTCAATCAATTCTTTTTAATAGTTTTCCAGAACCAAAAAATTAAAAATTTTTTTTTCATGTTCAGTGGTGAAATAGTTTTCTTTTCTGTCCCCAAAAAGAATTTGTTATACTCTCAATAACAAAGTATACTTAATACTCCTTCAACTTAGTTGTATGAGTTTTAGCATTAAATACTCATCTATATTAAATATAATTATAATGGCTTCTTTTTATTCAATTAAAATTGACTAGGAGAGACCTAGTTAAAATACTTTTCTGAGGCTGTATTTAATTCAAGGAAGACAATAGCTAGCAACCACTATGCTTAACCTTTTATTAGGTTAAGACATACACTTTCACAGGCAGATCGATTTGTGTGTCGAAAAAGCACAAAACATTCTTTTGTGATACTGGGAATCAAATAAAATATTTTTCATTTCAACTCCTCCTATTAAATAAGATTGTATTGAACATTTTGGGGTGATAATTAAGGAGTGTATATAGTGAAAGCAAATACAACATTTTCATAACTGTTTATTAAATTACTTGATAAAAACATAAATTTTATTAATATTAGAAGACCTGGAATTTGGCTGTAAAAACGTTTTTAGATTTCTTGCACAAATTTTTTATTCAAGAAATTTTGGATGATAAATCCTGATATCTAACTAGCTACCCCCTGTCCTATATAGATTACTTATTTTGACAGCTAGCATATCACACAAGCAAAATATATGCTAGAAAATAATATGTTGTTTCTTACAGCTTTTCTATTCATAATTGTTAATTCCATCTTCACATAAGCTACTAGTTATCACTAAAAACTTTGTAAATATTTTAAAAACTTGCCTATAGTAGCACTTACTTATATTTGTTGAGGATGGGCATTTCGGGAGATGTGTCCCATTGTCAACTCAGACTGTAACTGATCTCAAGGTTTTTGTAGGTTAGGGTGGGGGTGAGATAATATGGTGGGGGTTTGGGTGTACTTGGTGAGCATTTTTCGACATCATAACTCCTACCCCCTCCCTAACCTACAAAACCTTGAGATCAGTTACATTCTGAGTTGACAATGGGACACATCTCCCGAAACAGATATTAACAACAAGTATTACCAAGTGCTACTATAGGGAAGTTGTTAAAATATTTACAGGCTTTTCTATTATTACTGTATTCTTAATACTGAGTTTTTTTTTAAAGAAAAAGTAACAAAAAACTGCAATAATAAGTATAACTTAATTACTATAAAAATAACAGGTCATGATCATTTTAGTTTGTAACTTCTTGTGTGATAGATTTTTTTTGTAATAAGACCCTCTGATGATGATGACATGGCCATCGAAATGTACATAAGGGTTTAATCTTAAGTAGCTTGTTTTATTTGTTATTTTTGTGGTATTGGGGTTCTTTTCAATATTTTCATTGTAATATATTGTACCACTGTGCTCTTGATATTGTGTATTGTTTAAGTGATTAATAAGATTCACCGAACGTAATGGACTATAAAATTCAAGAAGTCATAATATCTTACTTGAGTTTTTGAATATACATTTTAGGCATAATTATTAGTACAATATTGTATGTGTTAAAATATTATACGATAGAAAATTCAATAAATTAACATAAATTCAAGTTTCTAGAAGGAAATGATTGTTACAGAAAATATTGCTAATGTAAATAAATCAATTTTAAAACAATATTAAATTAAATGTTTTATCATATTCATGGACTGAGATTATGTTAACATCAAATCTTTTCAAACCTATGCCAGAAGCTAAAGATCTTCTGTTTTGAAACTCCTTATTTGTAACAGCTCTATCCACTCTGCCACTGCTGACAACTAGTCGCTGTTTAGTTGGTTTCAACGCCCTCATAAGGAGTTGTTATGTAATTGTTGAAGGATTTAACATTATACAGTACATTGGGAAACCTTTTCTTGTAATTCTTAAAGAACTAAAGTATGAAATCCTATTTTGAACTGAGTTTGTACACAACATTTCCACCGTTTATACTACACTTTCAGACTTTGAATGTGTACTAGTTATTTAACCATTTTCTATCACATTTTATCAATGTATTAAACGTTTCTCCTTTTAGAGGAATTATGTTAATTTTTACCTTTAATTTTATTCCTTGTAACATCTACTATATATCAAGCTTTAACACAACTGTTTGGTGTATTGGTTGATTAAACTATTTTTGTAAATATTGGGTCTTTAAATTTGTTAGCTTAAAAATTCTCTTAAAATTAAGTCAGTCAGAAAGAGGGGGTTTGTATCAATAAGTCCTTGATCAGCACTTGATTTACAGTTACACTTGTTTGTATTATCTTAGCAAAAAACCCCTAATTACTTATTTATTCAGTAGACACGTTTTGCGCCAGGTCAGCGCATTTTTCAATGCTGTGAATCACTGACAAAAACTGTTGCTCAGGTGTGTTGTGTTGGTGTGAGTCTGTGGTGTATTTCTGTTCTGTGGTGTGTTATTGTTCATATAGTGGTTGTTAATTATGTGCTCAATTATAGTTTTTGTTTGGGAGTGTATTTTGTCAATGCAAAAAATGATTTACAGTTAATTTTTGAACTCTAAATAATCTCCTGCTTTAAAATTACTGCCCTTTTTATATGATTATTCAAAACATTTTCGACAAGTTAGTTATCTTCTTCAATCTACACCATAGGCCATAATAACCAATGAGGAAAATCATTAGAAACTGCACTATCTACACTTATTCTATTTATAATTATCACACATTACAAAAAATTAATTCTTAAAAAATCTTAATAAATCCTGTATTTGTAAAAGTAATACTTATTAACAGGTATGTAAGGTAAATATGACTGTTACCATAAGAACACGTCTCATCATTCAAAAGAATCAACTACAAAACAAACTGCATTTAAAAGGCCAAACAACTGCAAATTTAGACACTTTCAATTTGGTGAGATATTAGGAAGCTACTGAAAATGGCAGGCAACAGATTCATCTGTTACTGAGTGCAGAGAAAAACACCTGTTTTGGCGTTTTATTTACCCCATTCCAGGGTTTAAAAAAATGTATCAGAGAGATTTATAGGGTTGTATAGTAAATTTAAGAACAACTCTTCATTTACTAATCTGTACATCTTTAATTTTTGATTGAATGAGGAACATAATTTTAATAATGTAATGTGTAGCTAAAAACACTAATCTGTACTTGAGAAAATATTGTTTGTCCAGGTATGGAAATAAAAGTATAAATAGACTTCCTTACAATCTGTTACAAAGTACTTATAATAGTAACAATAAACACTGTAGTTTATTGTTTCAAACTAATTAAAACGTTGTAATTAATTTATTAATGACAAAAACGAGTTATTTATATTGCGGCTACTATGGTTTTTCCTGGTATGAGAAGTCACACATTTGTTGTGTCTAACATTAGTTGCAATTCAGACAAACTACAGGGTTAAATTCTAACTTATAAAATTGTCTAATTATATACAGTACATTTGAGTAAATTTGTCTGCCTATCCTAATAGTAAAGTATTTTTCTTTGTTGATGGGTATCGGAACTCTATTCTCAAAACTTTAATAGTACTTACTACATGAGAATACTATTAAAGTTTTGAGAATGAAGTTATTCAGAAATGTGTCAACAAATAAAAAAAAATTAAATTTAGGAGAAAAAGATTAATGTACTCAAAAGTATTAAAATATTCCTAACAGAAGTGGAGATGAGTATATTAAGAATTTCAAGTGTCTAATTATATTTTTGTTGTGGATTTCATAAAATAAGGAGACTGAAAAGATTTCATACATTTTTTTTGCTACCAATAATCCAGGATTTATATAGATGATGGAATTGAAACTATATGTAACATTCCATCTAAAATACAACATAGGTCAATTTCATACAATGCATAAGGCAATGAACAATTGAAGTATTACTTTATAAAAAAGTAATTTATTATAATGGCATTAGGTGACAAAAGGGAAAAAATGAAAGAGATGTTATATCCCATCATTTGATCTTAACTAGACAGCTCGGTAGGTTACTCTGCACATAATTCTGACTCTGGAATTTTGTTTTTTTACTATAGATAAAGTTATATTCAAACAGATATTATATGAAGTTGTATACAAACATATTAAATGAACAAACCCAATAAAAATCACACATACTCTTTGACAATATTGAAAACCTGCCTTCAAAACCAACACCGCTTAACGTAGCAACTCTAAATGGAAAATTTAGACACTGATGAAGATCGCCACGGAGCGATCAAAAACGATCTGTCTCAGTAAGTTTTTACAAATTTACAAAATAAATTAAAGTTTGGATAGTCATAAACTATAGTAAAAGTGAATAATAAAATATATTTCAAGATATTTAAATCCCCTTTCTGGAATCTTCTTTGACCTAGTTTATGAAACTTATTAATCACTTAAACAATAGTTTATGACTATCCGAACTTTGAATTTAGTAAATTTGTTAAAACTTACTAAGACAGAACGTTTTCGATCGCTATGTGCTGATCTTCATCAGTGTCTTCTCAGAGGAGACACTGATGAAGATCGGCACATAGCGATCGAAAACGTTCTGTCTCAGTAAGTTTTAACAAATTTACTAAATTCAAAGTTCGGATGGTCATAAACTATTGTTTAAGTGATTAATAAGATTCACCGAACGTAATGGACTATAAAATTCAAGAATTATGAAACTTATCGACACATTTTTACAGACAGAGGACATACTCTGTTTATTTCTCTTGTATTCCTTGTATGATACAATGCAGTTTTTACTTTTTGTCAGTCTTTACCACTTAGTATTTAACAACCCATTTGTGTGCTGGAGTCCCACTTGTGAGCCCTCCTATGCCTATTCTGTATATAGGTACTATGTAGACCTATGGTTTCTCTGTGCATTTCAAACCATTTAAATGGATGGATGATAGTCATATAAATAATGTGTATACATTTTTTAAAATCTTTTTTAAACAAAATATTGTCATAAGTAATTATTTGAAGATTAATTACTTCAAATATTCAGTATCTTAAAATAATTACTTATGACTTAATGAAGGTGATTAAAAAAATAAGTGAAGGTGAAAAAAGTTTCAAAATAATTGTGTTGTAATTATAATAATAAAGTTTGAGGAGAAAATTCTTACTTTTACCAGAACTTGTACATTTTCCCAATTTAAAACGTAGATAAATTATATGTTTTGTTATTTAGATACAATATTTGTCAATGGTCTTTAGTAGCATTGGTTTTAAATAAACATAAACATTTATAAATAATATTCGAGCTGGCTTGTGAGTGTAAGTTATAATTAAAGAATAAAAATATGGTACAACTCACAAATATAAAAATTTTTATTTCATACGTGTTTCAACGACTAATTTGTCGTCATCCTCAGTGAAGATACACAAATCAAATTAACTAAAAAAATATTAAACATAACCTATAAAGTTTTAACAAAAGTAAAAAACTTTATAGGTTATGTTTAATATTTTTTTAGTTAATTTGATTTGTGTATCTTCACTGAGGACGACGACAAATTAGTCGTTGAAACACGTATGAAATAAAACTTTTATATTTGTGAGTTGTACCATATTTTTATTCTTTAATTATAAACATTTATCTAATATTTCTCTAAAGTGTAAAATTTACAAAGATTATTGTTCAAATTTATGTTTTTGTAATATATTTTCATATGAGACTTAAAATACATATTTTTCAGGCATGAAAAATGGCAGATGTAACTGGCCCAGAGGAAAAGTAATTGGGGGTTCCAGTGTGCTTAACTATATGCTTTATGTGAGGGGAAACAAAAAGGATTATGATAATTGGGAAGCAGCTGGAAATCCAGGCTGGGGATCCCAGGAAGCTTTATATTATTTTAAAAAGTCTGAAGATAACAGAAATCCTTATTTAGCACGGACACAATATCATTCAACTGGAGGTTACCTTACAGTTCAAGAAGCACCATGGCAGACACCATTAGCAACAGCATTTGTACAAGCAGGTGTGGAAATAGGATATGAAAACCGAGATATAAATGGAGAATTCCAAACAGGATTTATGATAGCGCAGGGAACAATAAGACGAGGAGCACGTTGTAGCACTGGGAAAGCATTTCTTCGTCCTGCACGCTTAAGAAAGAATTTGCATGTTGCTATGCATTCCCAGGTGACTAGAATATTAATTAATCCTGAGACTAAAGTTGCTTTTGGAGTTGAATTTCTCAGAGATGGAGCTAAGCATATAATAAAAGCCCGTAAAGAAGTAATTTTATCGGCTGGAGCTGTTGGTTCTCCGCAACTGCTGATGCTTTCTGGAGTTGGACCTAAGGAACACCTTGAAATGCTGAAAATTCCAGTTATTCAGAATCTGAAAGTAGGTGAAAATTTACAAGATCATGTCGGTTTAGGTGGTTTTACATTTATGGTTAACCAAGAAGTTTCTTTAGTTCAAAGTCGTTATGAGAATGTTCCAGCAGTATTGCGTTATGCAACTTTAGGAGATGGTCCATTAACTGTTTTGGGAGGGGTCGAAGGACTAGCTTTTGTTAATACAAAATATGCTAATAATTCTGATGACTATCCCGATATAGAATTCCACTTTTGTTCTGGGACAACAAGTTCCGATGGAGGAAATCAAATAAGAAAAGCTCATGGTCTTACTGAAGAATTTTATAATAGTGTCTATGAGCCTATCAGCAACAAAGATGCTTGGTCTGTCATACCAGTACTTCTTCGTCCTAGAAGTAAAGGAGTAATTAAATTAAGAAGTAAAAACCCTCTTGATTACCCACTAATTTATCCAAACTATTTCTTTGATGACTTCGACATGAAAACACTCATTGAAGGAGTTAAAATAGTTCTTGCTATGAGCAAAACAAAATCTTTCCAAAGATTTGGAAGTAGACTTCATAATGTACCTTTTCCAGCCTGTACCAAAGTCCCTCTTTATACGGATGCATATTGGGAGTGTATGATTAGATATTATTCAGTGACTATTTATCATCCTGTAGGAACATGTAAGATGGGGCCTTACTGGGATACAGAAGCTGTGGTTGATCCTCAGCTGAGAGTTTATGGTATAAAAGGTCTCAGAGTGATTGATGCATCAATCATGCCTACACTTGTTAGTGGCAATACAAATGCACCTGTTATTATGATTGCAGAAAAAGGATCTGATTTAATAAAAGAGTATTGGAGTAAAAATTCAGTTTAAAAATAATATTACCAAATCAGTAATAATGATGAATATTATGATACAATTTTGCAATTGTGGATATGCGTGATATTGTGTATGAAACAGTGTTGATTACAATAAAATTATTTAGTAATTATGAAATTGAAAATTTTTACAAAATTTTAAAACATTGCTTTAAATTACATATTTTTTTACTACTTTCAATTTGGTGAATTTTATTTTAGGGTTGTACTTGACATGTGATATATATGAAATTATGATTATAATACAGATATAGCTATATTATTTGTGTATTATAAATTTATAAAATTGAAAAACCAAAGAAGATGAAAGTGTTAATTAGTCGTAGTTGACAAATAAAATAGATTTATTAGCTTTGAATGTGATACAAATGTGTTCTCATTTATCATACGGAGAAAGTTTTTTTTTAAAAATGAAACAAAAATATTATCTAAATGTATTGCATGTGTGTATATATATAGTGTAGAAATTGCTTTAAAGTGCTGATATGGATATTTATGTATATACTAACATAAACTTAAATGATTTCAAGTTTGTGTGAACAATATTAAATTTGTAAATAAATTATTTAATACGTTTTGTACTTTATGATGATGAGCCTAAGTTTTGGTAAATCCTCTCTTTATTTAAGTGAAAAGTGTTAGTATTTTAATTGACACAAGAATTGTAATTATTTTAAACTTTAAAATACTTTGCAACTAAATGTCAATTTGTAATATCTCTTTATCAAAATTGATTCCAGACTACTATTACTGCTGAAATAGACTAATTAAATTAGCATTTTCTTCCTACAAATTCTATGTAGAAAAGAATGATCTGGCTTTACCATTAGACTTGGCCATTAATCATATTAAATAACTGTAGATAGTTTGTTCATACTAAAATAAGATATAATGATTTTTTTTAACACTGTGTATTGTTTTCTCCTTTTTATTCGTTGAGTTTCATTGAAATAACAAAGGTTATTTTGATAATGTGTGTGTGTGTATGTGTGTGTGTGTGTGTGTGTGTGTGTGTGTTTGTGTGTGTGTGTGTATGTGTGTGTGCGCGCGCTCTAACCAAGATAGTATTCACAGCCCATATTCATTAATATTTTCTACAATGGTACTTACAGCTGAAACTTGTTACAGCAAAAAAATTCACCGAGGAAATAAAAATAAACAGATAAATTGTAAACATATTTTACACAGGCTATTAACTGAATGTTGTAACCATACCCACTTTTATTTGAATTTACTAGCAGAGAACTCTTTGTCTTTCACAGGAAAGTAAAACTACATACTATGTTTAAGAACTACTAGTTCGCTGAAAAACATTGTTAATGACAAAAACACTTTCTTTTGCTTTGAAAACAAATCGGAAAATTGAAGATGCAATATCTGTTTCCAGCATAGCTACTTTTGGCTCCCATAGTCAGGTTGATAACCAGTGTGTTAGCCCATCTTCCTACTTTGAGAGTTCTTCTCACAACTTCTACTGGGTGTTGTAAAGTTCTTTGGCAAGACCATCTCAACACTCATTAGTTTATCATTTTTTGTGAGTTATCACAACTATCCAACCACAGTATTTTCCTAGGACAGTTTGTAACAGCTGGCATCATATACAAACAGTATAATACACAGATATGCCATGATTTGAAAAGCTATGAGCATTTATGAATTACTGAAATTCTTTAAATGATTGATAATTATAAATTAAATTTGAATGATCAGCCATTTTATCTGTGAGTTATGTTTTAGATAAAGTTGATGAAATGTTTGTGAATAATAATATCGAACAAGTTGTGAATGAATACAAATGCAGTTTTTCAATTAATACAATAGATGTAAGTTAGTCAATGTCTATTATATACATATTAGATAGTGACATATTATACTTTATTTTGATACATGCTTATTATTATTGCTATTCTCAGGTTCTAGCTAAAGGTTTTATTTGAAATTTACATATTAACAAAATGGGTAAAACAGATTTGGCCAAACTAGATTATACATCTTGCAATTTTTGTGTTGTATATCTTGAGGTTTTTAAATATATACTTATTGATATTACTTGGTAAAAAAAAACCACTACTTATTGATATTTTTTAGCACAAATATTATCTGAAAATTCAGCACCACTGGTGAAAAATATCAGTAATTAGTGATTATATTGCAAAGTGTTATTAATAATATATAGATTATAAATCTTTGTAATTTTTCACTTAAATAAAGTATTGTTTCACTTTAGAAATGCCAAAATATCAAGATAACAATAATTTTATTATTGAAATTTTGAAAGTGAAGGATAAAAAAATTCAAGTTAATAAAATTATTTATACTTTATGAAAAACTTAACATAAAGCTCGTAATTTAACAATTTTGAAATATAACAGATGCTTTAACTTACGAGATCTTTAATAACACCTCTAAGTTTCATAACAATCTGATTTTAAACACTAAACTTATGATGTTTAAAGTAAAATTCCTTGTATTAGCACAAATTAATTAGATTTTCTGTGCAGTGCAATGCTTAGAGAAAATTGTATGTCAATTTTGTAAGAAAGATTGAATTTAAATGGTTAAACTACATTAGTATCTACAATGATAAGATGCAAAAGTATCCAAATTATAATTTAAATAGAACAGTTTAAATGATTAGATTGAAGCTATTCTAAAACTATAATTAAGATTGTGTATTTTGTTCAGTACACATTTTTATACATACTAAATATTCAAATTATACATATTCTTCTTCTTCAGACTCTGCAATGTTCTGAGAGTGTGTTTTTAGATCTGTAGAGATACATAAATAAGTGTCTCTCTTTTTTAATGCCATTTCGGATTAAGCTAAAATTAGGTGAATACTTTCAGCTAATAATCAAATATCTCCTAAGAATGTGGATTGTTTCATTATGTGGATATTACTTAATTTATTACATACAAATACACTTTGAAGTCATTGTAGTGCCAGAAGTCATTGTAGTGTCATTATTGAAGAATTTATTCATTATTTTAAATACATTTGTTTATCAAATTAGTGTTTGTAAATGTCCTAAAATACCAGCACGTTTTCCAAGACAAAAGTATGTAATTCTTCAACCAAGCAAATTCTGTAGCTTAGGTCGGTCCAGTAGTCTGTAACTCTATAATGTGTTTGAGTAAGATTTATACATTGCTATTACAACCTTCTGAGAAAATTATGAGATGTGTTCAAGAGACGAAGCTTGAATACACTTTAGAAAAACTAGTGACAAACTAGGCTATCTTCTTCTTTTCAACAAGCCAATTGTGAATACTACCAGTTTCCCCAAATTTATTCACTATTCTAGACTGGTGCACAAACATTGTAGAGCAATTAATGAAAGATTTTGCCTCAACATTAGCACAGCAACGTTGTTCATTGAGGATGGATTGGCATTTTATTTCACAGTTCTGGTTGTAAAATTAACTGGACCAGGGTGTTAGGTACATAGATAGTTGATTAATTAACCAAATATTAACATTTTCATAGTTTAAACTTTTAAAATAAAATGTGTGTGTGTTACAATGGCTGACCTTGACTCCACTTGAGAGTGACATATGCTTTTTACCTGTTTTTTTTCAGATGGTCATATCACTGGGGTAATGTTCAATCAAATAGTTCCAAATAACTATTGTTTTTCCAACAATAATCTTGTAAATAATTGTTGTCCCAACAACTAATCTTGCCAGTGGATGGATCTCTGAACTTTGGAAAAAGTCTGTATTCCTAAGAACACATAAACTTTAACCCATGCTATTTGAAGTATTTTGACTTGTTGACCACTTTCCAGGAATAATGATGAGACTTATTTGTGTAATAATAAGTCAACTGATGATTAGAAAGTGAAACAAATTTAAACAAATTTTTATAAATTAATAAAATTAAAAAGATTTAATTTGTATTCATGTATGGCATTATGCTTATTCATCTATTCATTTTAAAATGAAAAAGAATTGTTAGTAGTTAACAATATGGTTAAATTCTACTTAAACGTAACAATAAAAAATAATGTTTATTTTCTCAATATAATGCACCTTATAACCTCCTTTATACATTTTATAAATGGTTTACCTTTTAGGATTTCATATAATCTCATGAAATTATTTATGCTATGACTGTAACAATTTAATTTCAATTCCTTATTTGAAGCCACAAAATTATATGAACATAACAAAATAAAAAAAGAATTATTACCGACATTAACTAGGCATCAAAAATTCATAGTCATGTTACATCATGTTTGTTAAGAACAAAATTTAAACACATTATAAACCTAATTTAAATAACTTATATCACCCTAATAATCATGATACAATTCATATAGCTTTTGTGCTCAAGCTTCCTGCACATTTACTACTATTATATAGATGAATAAATTAATATATACTTATTGATATAACTTACAAAAAACGATTACTTACTCATGTTTTTTAGCAGACACATGTCCCACTAGATCAGTGCATTTTTCAATGCTGTAAGTCATTGACAAGAAAAATGCAGAGATAACATTGAATAATGTTCTAATCTAGTGGGAAATGCTTCTGCTGAAAAATATCAGTAAGTAGTGGTTTTTTGCAATATGTTATCAGTAAGTATATATTAGAAAAGCCTAAAGAGGTACAACACAAAAAAACTGCAAGTTTAAATAATTCAAGTATTACATTTACTAGTTAAGATAATGTAAATTCATCTGTATGGTATGTTCATAATAATTTTCTCATTTTTTGAGTAAATGTATTAGAAACTTTATCTAAAATGTACAGTTTTTATATAACTAACTTTTTTTTTAAACTTGTAATCCTTAGTTGGGTTTTTCTCCACACATTCATTCTTTATCAGTTTATTGTTAGTTAAGTATTATCGTGCATACCTTTTTTTGTTTTTCTTATATACAATTTTATCTAATTCTGAATATATATATATATATATATATATATATATATATATATATATATATATATATATATATATATATAAGTGTTTGTGTATGTGTGTTTCATATAGATTTTATCAAAATTAATTGATTAAAACAAAAATTAGCAACATATTTTTATTACAAAAAAAAATCAGGAAGAAGAAAGTAAATTTTAATCTTCAGTTTGATAAGTCTAAATGTTCTTAGAGAGATGATTAAAATTTACTATAAAGGTAATTAAACAAAATGAAACATTATTCATTATGCATTTCAATGTCTTATTTCAAAATAATTGCAATAACAGGATCTCACATTCCCATCAAATGATGATTTACCACGATTTTTGTATGCACTTTTCTGATAATTTCTGCAGTACTGAAATATCTTACCTGACCACTACAAAAACCATCATATCCAAACAGTCCCAACATAATTTAAACTCATTTGCCCACTTGACAGCAGTTGAGTATGAAGGAATAGATTCCCTACTGAGTTCTGAAAGCCCTTATGAATTTCTTTTGCTTTCATATCTTTCTTTATTGAGTAATTAATCATCGCTTGAAACATGTTCTCTCCATCACTAAGTGGTTATAACAATAGATACACAACTCCACTAAAACTCTCATCAGAGTAATGTCAAACAGCATTCTAATGTTACTCATAAAGGATGACCTTGTATATAATGAGAAGCTTGTTGTGCTAACACTGACTTCTATTGGCGATTCCTACAACTTTTCAAACCGCCCTCATATCTAAACAAAATAATAGAAATTTACTATAACTATTGCATAAAAACCATGTCCACACTGACAAATGATTATAAAATTTTAAAAGAATCGCATTCAAAGGTTTGAGCTAGAAGGAATTGTGTTCATTGGCTTGGGATAAAGTAATTGTGTTCATCAGCTCTTTCGTTTTTGACAAATGGAGAAAATTAAACAACGGGAGATATAATGTTTGACAATTTGGTAACAGTTTCAATTGTAAATTGAGTATATCATTTTAATGAACCCTATTAAACCACAAATCACTTATAATAGACTGTGTTAAAGACAGATCATGGCATCTACCAGCCATGAAGTGAGGTGCAGGCACTGTACCTTTTGTCAAATGGTATTTTCGCTAAAATTTATGAAAGAGTACTGTGATAGTGTACACATAGTGAATATTTATTACTAATAACTGTAATAATAATATATCAAGTGTTTATATAAGTTTTTTGAACAAAACCTTTGGAATATCTGTGGTTCATGCTCCAGTATCAAAAAAGCCATTGGCATAGAGTCAGTAAACAGTATAAACAAGTCAATAATATTTATAAAACCTAGCTATTAAGTGTTGACAGATATATTGTAAACTAAGATACACTCTACCCTATTCAAAAAGTTAGTTACCTGAAATGAAATTTCTATTAATACAACCTCAAAATACTTTTAACATCAATTTGAACATTTTCTAAGTTAAAATAACTTAGACAAAATTTAACATTCTCATTGAATTTTATTTAACAATAGCCACAGCAAATGTGTTTAATGAATTTTAATCTCTGTAAATAAAACTTATATATGTTTGTATTAGGTCTGTTTATGTGTACCTTTTAAACTTTTTCTTTGTTTAGTTTTCATTTCATTCATTGGTAAAATAATGTAGCTACTTCAAGATAACATTTTACTTTATAATGGACTTTCATTAAAATAGTTAACCCCCAGGTATTCTGATATAATGTGATTGTATGGCATGTGTTTATCCTATCTGCTTGATAAGCTCAAAAATCTTGTTTTAAAAACTCAAGAGTTGCTAAAAGAAATTCTTGTCCAAACTTGTGCTTTGAACCACAATTATATGGATAATATAGTAGGTTATATACTGAATCCATTATAAAACCTTAAAAAAGAATATGCAAACAAAAATTAAATTATGAATCTACATAAAGCTGGTGTATGTTGAATAAAATATAATTTATGAGCAATATATTGGAAAAACATAAAATCATGGAATAATCTGCAAAGGACAAAATTCATAACCACTTTAATATGTAACTATATTATAATAATTAAT